>JAHNEJ010003213.1:0-209570 GCA_022559845.1 Amorphophallus konjac | reverse complement strand
CTTCCCACATTTCTTTTCTTTCTTGTACTTCTTTTTTAGCTCTGGGCATTTACTTCTTATGAGGCCAACTCTCTTATATTCATAGTAAATGATCTCAACTTCTTTACATCCCTCCCCCTCAGGGGATGCTCTATTGTAGTTCCTTGAGCTGCGAAACTTGTTCTTGCGCATGAACTTCCTAACTTGTCTTGAGATCGTATTGATTTCATCTTGTTCGTTCTTGTCTCGTTCACTTTCATCACTTGAGCTGGAGGAAGATTGTCACGCCCCGAACCGATAGCAGCGGGAAGCGGTGCTCGGAACGTGGTAGCAAAATAGTCATGATAATAGAGCAGAAAATAAATAAACATAATAAATAAATATTCGAACACACGGAGGACATTAATTTGAGAAAAATAGAATTTTATTGATATTTGAAAATTTAAATATGATGTGGACTCAATTATTACAATAATAGACTTAATAAAAGAAATAAAGAAGAGGAAAAAGATAGTAGACGACTATACTATCGGACTCAAGAAATAAAAGACTCGGGTCTCAAGGCTCCAGGTTCACTCGATCACGTTGACCCGATCCCAATTACAAGCGTTCCATCTACCGCGTTACCTAAAAAGGGTTGGAAAGTAGGGGTGAGCAAGAAGCTCAGTAGGAATTACACTCTATCATCAGGCATAGTTTAAGTAATTAACCATTTCATGAATGCATGAATAACGCGAGGAAATAATTAAGCATGATAACAATATAACTAGCACGATAAAGATTGCAAGTCACGATAGCAAGAGCAAGTAATCAGAACTTTAAGTGAATGGCCATATATCAAGTCAAGTCGAGTCAAGTCGAGTCATGCAAGCAAGTGCTTCATGCTTTCAAGCACGAATAGCAAGTTCACGAGAATGTGGAATGTCGTAGACCCAACACGCTAGATAGTACCAGTGCCAAATGTCACACCTAGTCATTCACCTCCCCGGGGATCAAGTACTTTTCGGGTGCGCCTCCCAGGACCAGACTGGGCCCTTTAATGTGTTTGCCTTGGCATTGATTTTGATTGGATCATAGATCCCACGAAATCTAGACGTCCATAATGTTTAATGGCCAAGAGTTCCAAGGTTTAAGCTCACGAACTTACTTCTAAGATTGAGAGAAATTCCAACATCGTTAGAATGAACATTAGGTAGAAAGACAAGGATGCAAACAGGAATCACGCACGATTTCACAGTTCAAGGCCAACCTTGATGACTGCTACACGATAATAGAACAAGGGGAACATGTGAGATATCTTACCTGTGGCGGTCGATAACTGGGCCGCTACAGGAACGTGACGGTCTGACCTTAGTCCGTTACGCTGACGTGACGGTCCAACCTTGGACCGTTACAGTTCACAGATCAGTCCAGTTTGGACTGGTCCAAAACACGATTCAAACCACGTTCATGGGTTCAGGTCTTTGGGGTACAACCTGCCCGGTGTCCTGGTGGGAATCCCAGGCTCACGGGGTCTTACGGAGGTCTCATAATAGTGGTCCTAGTCCGACAGAAGGAATATCTGGCGGAGAGTCCCATCCATTACAAGAATTGAGTCTAATAATCATGGAAACCAAGACGGTGCGGTCAGTCAATCCCACCGGAGTGGCATGACTATCAAACAATAACATATATTTTGCATAGATCAGAATTTATACAAGTATTAAGGGTGTCTATCAATTTTCATATGATGAATCAACTTAGGACTATCTAACAACTTTCATGTAGAAATTAAGACCTAATGTTTATGATCATGATACTAGATTATTATCACGTTCTGTATAGTTACAGATCAAGAAGTCATAGTAAAACATAGCAAGTCCCTGGTTAAAACGCTTGAATCAGAGTTTAAAACACCCTGCCAGAGGAACGTGACGGTCCATATCAGGGGTGTTACAAGAATGTAACGGTCCATAGTAGATGCGTTACATATCAGAAAATAAATAGATAAAAATCTTAAAATTTTAAAACACAAGGGCATGTGACAGTCTGTCATGGGGCCGTCAGGCTCATGTGACGGTCTGTCGTGCGGCCGTCATGTTGTAACGGTCTCTGGAAGATGTGTCACATAAACCTGGGAACCCGCCAACGACGAACTGGACATGTTACACTAAAAACTTCGATTTCTCATGATAGAATGAACAATTTTTAGGGCAAATACTACCGTTAGAAAGAGCATAAAATTTCGTACAAGATAGCATGATTTGATTTTGATCTAAAACAATAAGATTCAACCTTTAACTAATAATCATTAAAGTTGCCCTTTTGTATACTTCGGAGTAAAACATGAAATTCGAACAACATGGTGAACGAAAATTGGGCAATTAGGTATCAAAAGAAAGGGTTCAGGAAGACGAACAAGATGGTATTATTAGAATTTTGTTTGGCCTGAGAGACACCTACCGATTTAGGAAGAGGAAGGGAAGACGCGCTCGCCGGAACCCTAATACACGCCGCCACCAACGCCCAAATTCGCCTAGGTTCGACCACGATCGCCCACGTCACCTGTTGAAAAATTAAAAGGAGGTCTAGGGCTGCGAAAGCCCTCTATTTAAAGAGCCTATAGGTCGTTCTAGGGATCGAATTAACCTAAAGAGTCCAAGGGTTTAAACTCGGCAAAAATTTTACACCTTGACCAAATCCACGCCGCCGCCGTCGAGAGAAGCTTCTAGAGTCTAGGGTTTCAGAGGGGAAACGAGCTCCTAGGGTTTATCTATCAAATGGGCCTAGTTTGGGCTCGAATGATTGAGAAATGGGCTCGAATTTAGTCGATTAATGTCGGGCTATCAAGAACAACGATTTTGGCTAAAACTCCTTAATTCAGCATAATAAAAAAAATTTATTAGGAGTCGACCCAGTTGACATTATTGTTAAACTCTTCGTTCTCTACAAGATATGATTTTTTCATATTTTTAGAATTTATTCAAAACTTTAACCTACGGGTGAAATTCAATTAATTTAATTTATTCTTATTAATTTCAATTCATCGTAGAAAATTCAATTGCATTTTAGAATATGAAAGTCTTTTTATGATAATTGTATAAAATAATTATTGATATAATTTTGGCCACTTCCAAAAAAAATAGATAATATTTTTTAATTAAGAAAATCATTGAAGTCATTAAATAACAAGGAAATATCTTTAATTCCAATACATATTTCAAAAAATTTTCTTTTATATTTTATTATTTAACCAGGATGTTACAAAGATGAAATAGCCTTGAGCGCAATAGTCTTCTTCTTTGTAGATTCATCATCCTACGGTCTTAAAATGTTAATTTCATATGTCATAATGATCTCATTAACTCATTCAAAGATAAAGTTGATAAATCTTTGACCTCTTTAATGGTCGTGACTTTACTACTCCATGAGGCAAGAAGTGAGCATAATATATTCCTCACTAGGTCCGCATTAGCATAATTCTTATCGAGCAATTTCAGACCATTGATAATATGTGACTCTTCGGGATTCATTTTGGAAAGTTCATACTTATGCTCGAGAATATCGGTTTTTGTCTCTTTTATCTGAGATGTTCCTTCATATGTAACCTTTAACTTATCCAAAATTTCTTTAGCAGAATTACACATAAAAATTTGATTGTATTCATTAGCGTCAAGGGCACAATGTAAAATATTTATAGATTTGGTGTTCAAAGAAAGTTTTTGAAAATCATCATCTTTCCACTCTTCTTATTTCTCTTTAAGAACATGTGGTCCTTTCTCAACCACCCTCTACATCTCATCGTCCATAACTTATATGAAAATTTTCATGCAATTTTTTCAATAGATGTAATTGGACCCGTTGAATAATAGAGGCTAGATGAAAGATTCACCCTCACTAAAGATACAAGAAGTGTCGAGATTTATCATGGATCTCTCTTAGGCAGTTAAGCTTTCACAAAGAGAACTCGCTTTGATACCAATTTAAAGAAAACTTAGACCGAATAATCCCAGAGGGGATATGTGAATTGGATTATTGAATCAAATCGCAATACAACGATCAATCTAATAAATTAATAATGTATCACATATATTCTCAAGAAGAAAAGGGGATGAGAGATAATGAGCTAATCACACAAAGTGAACACAAAATTTTTTTTATAGTAGTTCGGATAACACGATGTTGATCTATATCCACTACCTAAAAGCATCTTGGGATTTTCACTAAGAATCTCTAAACACAAGAGTGTCAGCTTACCACTACAAACTAATTGACATCAAGGTGGAAGTACAGCTCTTAACTCGTTAGACACAAGGGTACTAGCTCGCAACACACTATGTTAGATACTAAGGCGCTAACTCACCACAAATCACATTAGACACAAGGGCATTATCTCGTCTCAACACGTTAGACACCAAGGTGCTAACACACCTTCAAATCAATAGGGAAAAATAATATTTTCTTTCTCGTGGAGAAAGTTCTCAATAAACCACCCTGGAACTCATACTTAAAACATGAGAGAACACGGGAGAAAGATGAGTTTCAAGAGAATAAATCTGTGGAGGATTGTGGTGATGAAGCTTACTTTAGATAACTGCAAGAACACCTAGAAAGCTTCCGAACGTGAAGAAATCACCCTCTCCTTATGGTGACTGGTGCAAAGTTCAATTCGTTATCCTCCTTTGGTGTGGCGACTCCGGTTATCTTAGTAGGTCTCAAAACCTCTCTTTTATACCTAGCAAGCATCCGCTTAGGGTTATAGTGTGCTTTGGAATGGATATGTTTGGATTAGGAAAGCCTACCTAAACTTGTGGAATTTAGTGTTTCCGTCGGTATCTCACCGTCTTGGACACCGATTTTCTATTTCCATTTTTAACAACCTCCTTCAAACTTAAACATATGAGGATGAGAATTTCACTTTCAAATCACACTCAACAATCATATTAGATCACAAAACAACTAAATTTTATCATCTTTAAAAATATAAAGAGAAAATTCAACATAAACTAATGTCTATCTCTAACACAATCCATAAAACAAAGCCAACAAATTAAAAACTAGTTTTTGATATTTTTAAATTAAAAGGAATCATGCAAAAATGTTGACATTCAATTTGAAGGAGAGAATTATATAACATTTAAAAGTGGAATATTTAGACGCCCGATAGAATTGCCACGACAAGCCCGATGTTATGACACGACCACTCGGACGGACAGAGTGATGCCCCAAGATCTCGATTCGCACAACAAGAAGAAGGGAGGAAGATGAAGGAACAATCACACAAGATAGGAACACAAGGATTTACGTGGTTCGGAGGTTACCCCCCTACGTCCACGGGCGATGACGACAGCGGAACTTCACTAGATGTGGATAATAATACAAAGAGTACACACCCTGCACTCGGAGGAACAAATCCTCACACACAAAACTCTCTCAAACTCGCTCTCCCCCAAGACCCTCTTGTTTCTCTCTAAAAGAGCTCTCTTGTCTCTCACCGTGGGGATGCCAAAACAAGGTGAGGAGGATCTCTATTTATAGTGGTTGGATACCCCATGGCTGCTGCACCTTGGAGAAGAGAACCGCATGAAACAGATCTCCTCCTTAAATGCATGCATTAGACCCCTTCTAACACTTGTCCACATCTATTGCATGGGAAAATAAACACCCATCGGTTTCCCAATTTTAGCCACCCACGTACGTAACCACTTGGGTGGTTTTCTTGGTGGGGGTTTGTGCACTACAAGAAAAAGTGGCTATAGCGACCGCATTAGCGACCGCATTAATCGGTCGCTAGTCGGTCCCAAATAGAGACCAATTCGGCGACCGAAATAATCGGTCGCACATCTGAGACCTATTGGCGACCGAACTAAATTCGGTCGCCAATCGGTCGCTGATCCCGTTATACTCCCCCCTGCGACCCCCGCCCGCCCGAGCCCCTCCTCGCCCGAGCCCTCCCTCCCGCCCTCCACCCTCCCGACCGAACTAAATTCGGTCGCCAATCGGTCGCTGATCCCGTTATACTCCCCCCTGCGACCCCCGCCCGCCCGAGCCCCTCCCCGCCCGAGCCCTCCCTCCCGCCCTCCACCCTCCCGCCCGAGCCCCCTTCCCCTGCGGCCCCCTCCCCCTGCGGCCCCCTCTCCGCCCTAGCCCCCCCTCCACCCTCCCGCCCGAGCCCCCGCCCGAGCCCCCTTCCCCTGCGGCCCCCTCCCCCTGCGGCCCCCTCTCCGCCCTAGCCCCCCTCCTCCGCCGGAGTCCCCCCTTCCCCTGCGGCCTCCCGCCCGAGCCCCCCTCCGCCGGAGCCCCCCCTCCCCCTGCGGCCTCCCGCCCGAGCCCCCCTCCTCCGCCCGAGCCCCCCTCCCCGTGCGGCCTCCCGCCCGAGGCCCCCTCCGCCGGAGCCCCCCTCCGCGCCGCTCGCCTCGCCGTCGTCGCCGCGCCGCTCGCCTCGCCGTCGCCGCTCGCCGTCGCCGTCGTCGCCGGCTTCCTCTCTCTCACACACAGGTACCTCTCTCTCTCTCTCTCTCTCTCTCTCTCTCTCTCTCTCTCTCTCTCTCTCTCTCCAACCCGCCGCGGCCCCCCCACAGGTACCCCTCTCTCTCTCTCTCTCTCTCTCTCTCTCTCTCTCTCCAACCCGCCGCTGCCCTCTCTCTCTCTCTCTCTCCAACCCGCCGCTGCCCCCCCCCAAGGTACCTCTCTCTCTCTCTCTCTCTCTCTCTCTCTCTCCAACCCGCCGCGGGCCCCCCCCCCCCCCACAGGTATCTCTCTCTCTCTCTCTCTCTCTCTCCAACCCGCCCCCCCACAGGTACCCCTCTCTCTCTCTCTAAGGATTTTAGGTTTTAGGGTTTAGGGTTTTTCATGTTTTTAGGGTTTATAGTTATTACAATTTAGGATTTTTAGGGTTTAGGGTTTTTCGAGTTTTTATGGTTTATAGATATTATGGTTTCATATTTTAAGGTTTAGGGTTTAGGGTTTAAGGTTTTCAAGATTTATGGTTTAATGTTTTGAGTTTAGGGTTTAATGTTTTTAAGGTTTAAGGTTCTTGGGGCTTTTAGGGTTTTACATATAGGTTTACATTTTTGGGTTTCTTTTATTTAGGGTTTGATGTTATTAGTGATTTTAGGGTTTATGATTTTAAATTTATGGTTTATGGTTTAGAGTTTATAGTATTAAGATTTTTGATTTTTAGGTTTAGGAGTTTTAGGGTTTAAGGTTTAGGATTTAGGGTTTTTCAGATTTAGTCTTTTATGTTTGTGGTTTTTAAGGATTTTAGAGTTTCTAGTTTTAGGGGTAACTCAAGATTTAGGGTTTTAAGGTTTAGGGTTTGGGATTTTTAGTTTGAGGGTTTGGGGTTTAGCAATCGGTGGTTTAGCAGTTTAGGAGTTTAAGGGATCGTAGTGGGGTTAGGGGTTAGGGGAGGGTTTAAGATTTATAATTTTTAAGGGTTTTATGGTTTTATGATTTAGGGGGTTCGGGGTCTGCAGTTTAGTGTTTTTAGGGGTTTTAGGGCTTACGTTTTTTTTTCTATAGGGTTTACAATTTTTACGGGTTTAGGGTTTAAGGTTTAGGGATTTGGGAATAGGTTTAGGTTTTAGGATTTTAGATTTAGGTTTGAGCAAATCGCTCAAAAGTGCAATTTGCAAATGCACTTGGTTTATAATCAAAGCCGTCGGGGTCCGGGGGTCCAGAATGTGAAATACTGATCCGATCGGCATTCCGATCATTCCAACACAACCTGGGAGGTAGACGTGACTTGTCAGAGCTGACGGATTCTAAATCGGACTACCGGTTTGAGCCCGACGCTCAAAAGTGCAATTTGCAAATGCACTTGGTTTATAATCAAAGCCGTCGGGGTCCGGGGGTCGAGAATGTGAAATACTGATCCGATCGGCATTCCGATCATTCCAACACGACCTGGGAGGTAGACGTGACTTGTCAGAGCTGACGGATTCTAAATCGGACATCCGGTTTGAGCCCGACGCTCAAAAGTGCAATTTGCAAATGCACTTGGTTTATAATCAAAGCCGTCGGGGTCCGGGGGTCCAGAATGTGAAATACTGATCCGATCGGCATTCCGATCATTCCAACACGACCTGGGAGGTAGACGTGACTTGTCAGAGCTGACGGATTCTAAATCGGACTACCGGTTTGAGCAAATCGCTCAAAAGTGCAATTTGCAAATGCACTTGGTTTATAATCAAAGCCGTCGGGGTCCGGGGGTCCAGAATGTGAAATACTGATCCGATCGGCATTCCGATCATTCCAACACAACCTGGGAGGTAGACGTGACTTGTCAGAGCTGACGGATTCTAAATCGGACATCCGGTTTGAGCCCGACGCTCAAAAGTGCAATTTGCAAATGCACTTGGTTTATAATCAAAGCCGTCGGGGTCCGGGGGTCCAGAATGTGAAATACTGATCCGATCGGCATTCCGATCATTCCAACACGACCTGGGAGGTAGACGTGACTTGTCAGAGCTGACGGATTCTAAATCGGACTACCGATTTGAGCAAAACGTTTAAAATTATCATTCGTCAATTTCACTTCAATGAAAAACATCTTGCTTTTAATTTTCAAGAATAATTGATTTCTTTATTAAAGAATTGATTTTAATTTTTTTAAATGATATACAGGATCATCCGTCGCGAGATGTTGGACGAGACGACGACCAGGATGACACATATGCGGAGGATTTGTGATTTCATTTTAGTTATTTGTATGTTGCCATTTTATTATGGATGTATGATTAATTTGTGTGTTTGTATGTGATGAATTTGAAATTTGTGGAGATTATGAGTTGTGTAGTTGATTTATATGTTTTTATGAAATTGTTATGTAACAGGTTATTTATTTTATTAAATTGTTATTTATCAGGTGATTTATAGTAGCTTTATATTAATTTTTGAAAAAAAAAAATTTAATTAGCGACCGCATGGAGACCGAATAGCGACCGAAGTTATTACTTATTTTATGAAAATATTAACTTTGGCGACCGCATAGCGACCGAATAGAGACCATATAGTCGTTTATATAATTTTTTTTTAAAAAATACTACAAAATTGGCGACGGAATGGAGACCGAATGGAGACCGAATAGAGACCGATTGATCTGGGACCGTTCTTGCGACCGAGTTATATCGGTCTCTATGCACGACTGATTCGGCGACCGAAGTTATTCGGTCGCCATCAGCGACCGTATCCGCGACCGACTTATGTCGGTCGCAATTTAGCGACTAGTATATAGCGACCGACATATTCGGTCGCTAAGTGGTGTCTGTTCGGTCGCTATTGGATTTTGCGACCGAAGAACGACTGAATAGAGACCGAATATGTCGGTCGCTATTTGCGAACTTTCTTGTGGTGGTGGAGGGTGAGACACACCCACGTAACAATTCTCCTCTTGGCTCATCTTCACAAGCCGCATCTAGTGCAAAGCTCTATTACGATCACCGTTACCGCCAATGGCCCCGCCGGGGCCACCTCACGTGCTCTGCAAACTGACCGAGTCCAGGCAATGCCTGAACTTTTCTGAAGGAATGTGCTTCGTCAGCATGTCTGCAGGGTTCTCTGCTGTAGAAATCTTCTGAACAGTTACGGTACCCTGCAAGACAACATCACGAACAAAGTGGTACCTGACGTCGATGTGTTTGGTCCTCTCATGGTACATCTGATTTTTGGTCAGATGTATAGCACTCTGACTATCACAGTACACCGGAGTCGTCTCCTGTACAAGACCCAGATTGCTAACCAAACCTCTCAGCCACAAGGCTTCTTTCACTCCCTTTGCCGCTGCCATATACTCTGCCTCTGTAGTAGACAAAGCCACAGTAGACTGCAAAACAGCCTTCCAACTAATAGCACAGCCTGAGAAAGTAAAGACATAACCTGTCAGGGATCTCCTCTTATCCAGATCACCAGCATAATCTGAATCGACGTAGCCAACCAGCTGACTACCATCATTGCTTCCTTTCTAAAATACCAGGCTCACATCTGAAGCACCTCTGAGGTAACGAAGAATCCACTTCACAGCCTCCCAGTGGACCTTCCCAGGATTTCCCATATACCTGCTAACCACACTAACAGCATGAGAAATATCAGGTCGAGTACATACCATGGCATACATAATGCTACCAACTGCACTCGCATATGGAACTTTAGACATCAGTTCCATCTCCTTCTCTGTCTTCGGTGAATCATCAGCAGACAATCTGAAGTGGGCTGCCAATGGAGTGCTCACAGTCTTGCAATCTTTCATGCCGAACCGCTCCAGCACCTTCTCCACGTACTTCTTCTGTGACAAGTACAACCTTCCAGTGCTACGGTCTCTGTGAATCTCCATTCCCAAGATCTTCTTTGCCGCTCCAAGATCTTTCATCTCGAATTCACCATTCAACTGAGATTTTAAGTGGTTAATTTCTGACATGTTCTTGGCAGCTATCAACATGTCATCTACGTACAGCAATAAGTAAATAAACGAACCATCTGGAAGTCTTTTATGATACACACAGCTATCATAATCACTTCTAGTGTAACTATGACTTAGCATAAAAGTATCAAATCTCTTGTACCACTGTCTAGGTGATTGCTTTAAGCCATACAAAGACTTCTTTAACAGACACACATGATCTTCCTTATCAGAAATCACGGACCCTTCTGGCTGGTGCATGTAGATTTCTTCCTCCAACTCACCATGTAAGAATGTTGTCTTAACATCCAGTTGCTCTAGCTCTAAATCAAGTAAAGCAACTATGGCAAACAACACACGAATAGAGGTATGTTTCACGACAGGAGAGAATACCTCATTGAAGTCAATACCTTCTCGCTGTGTGAAACCCTTTTCCACTAGCCGTGCCTTGAATCTAGCATTTTCCACACCAGAGATTCCTTCTTTCTTCTTGAAGACCCATTTGCACCCCACAATCTTTTGACCAGGTGGTATTTTCACCAGCTTCCATGTGTTGTTCTTCTGTAGAGACTCAATCTCCTCTTGCATGGCCAACTGCCATTTAGAGGATTCTTCTGATGAAATTGTCTCTCTATAAGAACATGGTTCTTCTTCCTCAACATCATCTGCAACAGATAAAGCAAAGGCTACCATGTCAGCATGACTATACCTGCTGGGTGGTCTGATCACCCTTCGCTCTCTATCGGTTGCAATACTGTACTACCTTTGAGGGGATTGCCGTTGTGCTGTACTGCTCTCTGGCACATCAACTGTCTCATCTGGGACTTGCACTGTCTCCTCTTGCACTGCATTTTCTGTGGAGAGCTTCACCTCTAGCTCTTCATGCTTGCCACTAACTTGATCTCCATTTTCTATTGTTGATTTCACTCCCGCCTGGAGTATTGCAGACTCATCGAAGGTCACATCTTTTTTAATCATGAACTTGGGTGACTGAGGATCGGTACACCACAACCGATAGGCCTTCACACCCTGTGTCTGTGCATATCCTACAAATATGCACTTCTTTGCCCTTGGCTCCAATTTATCACCTGTGACATGAGCATAGGCAAGACAACCGAAAATTCTAAGGTGAGAATAATCGGAAGGAGAACCAGACCATACCTCTTCGGGAGTTTTCAACTCTATGGCTGTGGACGGAGATCTATTCACCAAGTAACAAGCCGTGTTGACAGCTTCTGCCCAAAATGCCTTTGACAGACCTGCCTGAGACAACATACTTCTCGCTCTCTCTAAGAGTGTCCTGTTCATCCGTTCTGTAATACCGTTCTGTTGTGGTGTTCCTGCTACAGTGCGATGTCGAACGATACCTTCGTTCTTGCAGAAATCATCAAATTCTTTCGAGCAGAATTTCATACCGTTATCAGTACGGAGGCGCTTGATCTTCTTATTAGTCTGCCTTTCAATCAACACCTTCCACTGCTTGAAAGTGACGAACACCTCACTCTTTTTCTTCAAAAAATATACCCAGACCTTTCTTGAGAAATCTTCAATAAAGGTCAGCAAATAACTTGCACCACCCTTCGAGACAACTGGAGCAGGACCCTAAAGATCAGAGTGGATGTAATCCACGGTACCTTTAGTCCTATGGACTGCTGTACTGAATTTCACCCTGCACTGCTTGCCATACACACAATGCTCACAAAAATCCAGTTTCCCAGTCTTTTGACCATCAAGCAAACCTCGTTTGCTCAACTCCATCATGCCTCTTTCACTCATGTGGCCCAGTCTCATGTGCCACACTTGGGTAGGATCATCTGAACTTCGTGCCAGATTGGCACTGCCCATCACAGTGCTGCCTTGTAGATGATAAAGGCCACTAATCAGCTTCCCTTTCATCACAACCAATGCACCTCTAGAAACTTTCAGGATTCCATTCTCTGCTGAGAACCGGTATCCATGCACGTCCAAAATTCTCAAGGAGATCAGACTCTTCTTCAGTTCTGGAATATGTCGCACTTCTAGAGTTCTGATGACATTATCAAACATCTTAATTCTAATTGTACCAACCTCTGCAAGTGCAAGAGTTCTATTGTCTCCCAAGGTTACGGTACCACTACTTACTGTTGTATAAGTAGAAAACCATTCTCTGTGAGGACACATATGGAAGGTACAACTAGAATCAAGAATCCAGTCATCCCTGGAAGTGCTAGTAGAGACTGACAAAACAGTCTCGACATCAACAGTCTCCTCTTGAACAACATTCGATGTATCAGAAGAAGACTCCTCTTGAACCTTGCCTTAACCCTTTAATTTTGGACAGCCTTTCCTGATATGCCCTCTTTGGTTGCATTCATAACATTTTACTTTCTTTACTGACTTAGATTTTGATCTAGCCTTGCCCTTTTTACCAAACTCCTTTTTCTCAGCTCTCCCTCTCACCATCAGGCCATCTGCCCGATCTTTGCCATGAATTTCTAGTACTCGCCGTTTCAACTCTTTGGAGTTCAGAGAAGCCTTGACATCTTCTACAGAGATATCATCTCTCCCATATAGCAGAGTATCAACGAAATACTCATATGAAGGAGGTAATGAGCATAGGAGTATGAGGGCTTGATTCTCATCATCTACCTAAACACTAATATTTTTAAGATCTATAACGATCTTATTAAACTCGTTCAGATGATCAGAAATGAGCATACCTTCTTTCATTCAAAAAGTAAACAACCGCTGCTTCAAGTACAGGCGGTTTGTGAGAGACTTCGTCATGTACCTTGACTCGATCTTGAGCCAGAGTTTTACTGGGGTGTCTTCATCAGCAACTTCTCTAGATGTGGATAATAATACAAAGAGTACACACCCTGCACTCAGAGGAACAAATCCTCACACACAAAACTCTCTCAAACTCGCTCTCCCCCAAGACCCTCTTGTTTCTCTCTACAAGAGCTCTCTTGTCTCTCACCGTGGGGATGCCAAAACAAGGTGAGGGGGATCTCTATTTATAGTGGTAGGATACCCCATGGCTGCTGCACCTTGGAGAAGAGAACCGCATGAAACGGATCTCCTCCTTAAATGCATGCATTATACCCCTTCTAACACTTGTCCGCATCTATTCCATGGGAAAATAAACACCCATCGATTTCCCAATTTTAGCCACCCACGTACGTAATCACTTGGGTGGTTTTCTTGGTGGAGGTTTGTGGAGGGTGAGACACACCCACGTAACAATAAATCGATCATATACTTATGATTTGTTTGCAATATTGCGTCATTAAACTTTAGATGATTTGAATTAGTGGAACATATAATAATGTTGTCGACCTGATAAATCTCCTTAATCTTCCTAAAATTTTGTCGCTTCCTAGAAGTAGAACACGAGCGGAATGTCCATATAGAACCGGGTGGTCCCGACAGTACCCTTAATTGCTAAAAATGACGAGAGACCTGCGGAGAAGAGACTGTCCACGATATCACGTAGACATGGATAGATGCGAAGCTCCTCCTCGGTACATCGTTTCAATTGGACTCCGGCAATTAATCTCTAATTATAGCTAGGGTTGCTCCTATTCTTCTTAAATTATTTTCACGATTACTCCGACTTTTGTGTGTTTATGTACAAGCTTTATAAAGAGATCCTCCGCAACAAAAGGAAATAGTGTACATTCATGCGACTCCACGAATGAAGGAGCTAGCACAAACACACAACACATATTAATTGTCTTATTTGCTTGTGGAGAAGAGATATATATATATATATATATATATATATATAGATAATTCCGGCTGTCAAAACAAGTCCAAATTAAAGAACAACCCTTATCGGAGAATACGTACGTACTCGGGGATGGCTTTAATTAATTTTCTGGCTTCAATTCCACGGGGTGGTCAGTTTCCACGCATGCATGCAAACCGGCAGACGACTATACATACGTACGTACTTAATTACGTACCGGCCGGCCCTCTTCACGTATGACCTTGTCGATTGTTCAGTGCACACCAGGAAGAAGAAAAGGGGGGGGGGGGACTGGTGCTCCATCTCCATGTGTAGAGCAGGAAGAAATTAATCTGCCAAGGACTACACCCACAGACTGAGAAACGAAGAGCGTGTGGTGTTAATGTAACCCATGTGAAAGTGAGGTTGCCAAACTCTATATATACCAAATCGAAGGTCTCGTCTCTTCTCTTTATCTGATCTCGTGTCTTTACATGTCGTGGATCACGGACCATGTATATTGTTTTTGGTGACTAAGAATCTGACAAATTGAAAAATATCTGAGTGACGCACTATTTGAAGATTGAACACGTGATCAGATAAAATTATGTTAAGATGAATCTAACTCGAGATCTCTTACTTTTTGGGCAAATATTTTCTACCATCCGACCCATCTCGGATCCTCTTCTTAACGATCATGTATATTCTGTCTTTAATTATCTTCCACCCGTGTGGTTGCCATGCGGCTATGGGGTAGTAATTATCTGATCACGTGTGGTTGCCATGCTAGCCAAACTGAAGGTTAATGACTGGGAAGAATGATAACAAGTTCTTTTTCACAAGGAAGGTTGGTTTCAAATGATTAATTAGGGTGTGAATGTCCCCGTCAAACAAGGAAGTCATATATATGTTCTCTCTCTCTCTCTCTCTCTCTCTCGCTCGCTCTCTCCAATTGTTAAACATATATATATTACTTGCCAACTCGATCTGTCAGCAGGATTGGATTAATTACTATCCTCTTCAGGAAATAGAAGAAGAAGAAGAAAAAAAATAGAATGATGATGTGATTCCTTACCTCATCGACTCATAAAATAAATAAACAACCAAAACAACTGCAAGGCTCTCTCCGACATATTGGATGGAATCTTTGGACTTTGATGACTATCCATCCATTGCTCATGAGTCGATCTAACTATTGACTCACGTTTTCCCCCGGCCCGTACGTCCTGCCCGGCCCTTTTAATTAATACTCTGGTTGGGACATGAGGTGTAACCCAAACCCTCGTAGCTGTGATCCAAGGATTCCGTGGCTATATATGACACACCGGAAACGCAAGTCCTCACCTACATAGATCACAATCACATGTACATTTAATTAATTTGTCATCTCATCCTCCCGTGTGTGTATATATATATATATATATATATATATATATATATATATATATATATATCCAGAGGTTTCATTTGATCTGATCGATTGGATCAGGGACGGATACCAGTATATATCCGTTATTCCGATCTGTTCATGAATTAGACAATCGATAAGCATTAAAATGTGATAAAACTCCACCAGATAGCTTATCGGATGCGAAAGTGGATCATACCCAAACATTATTGGATGCGGAAATGGAAAATACCTATTTTCGCATTTGCAAACCCTTTTCCGTTTCTCATAACAAATACACATTTACCTTACATATAATATAATATATATATATATATATATACAAATTATTAATAAGTTGTTTGAGCTTAGACCATTAGATGATATTTTATTCCACAGTATCTAATTTGAGGGTCTACACATTTTAATGTGAATTGTGTGGTTTTTACCATGCTATATTATTTGTAGTGTGGTTTAATTATTTTTAAAAATTTTATAATAAGTAATCAATAGTTTTGTAATGTTGAATTTTATCTTTAATAGTTGTGATGACACTTCCATGATGTTATAATTTTACATACTACGTAAATATATATATATATATATATATATATATATATATATCGTCTGACGCACGCATATGTAAGTGGTGCCACGGAGGCCTCATATGGAAGGAAACATTAATTCCCCCGCCAGTGGCCGGGTACGTGGCCTCCAAAGGTTGGCCACCACATAATTAAAAAAGGCCTATCTGGTCATTTTCTTTGTCCTCTCCTCTGACCTTTTATTTCTTTATTTCCTTGCTTTGGCAAGTGGAGAAACGACCTTTGGGGTAAGTAGTAGTTCAGTAGTCCGGAGCACGGCATGTGCATGGGCCGGGTTGGGTTCAAAAGTCGGCACCGCCTCCTACTGACATGAAGGTGATGGACAGGGGGAACCAAAAACAAAGAAGAAGGTGCCTGCCCTTCCATGTACTTAATTCTCTATTAATTAATCCTTAATTAGACTTGCCTTGTGGCCGCGCGCCTCACCTAAATAACGGCTGGAACAAGGTCATGAGGAAAAGGGGCTCTGAGAAGTACGTACGTACGTACGTAGAGGCGTACGTACAAGTACGGGAAGAACAAAAGTACGTACGTACTCCAGTACAGCTAATTAGTCAAATATATATATATATATATATATATATATATACCTATGGCAATTTTACCCTGTGAAATCTAACAGATATCTGATATGTCGATCAGAGCTAGATTTCAAATAATCATGGTAACACTTGACTACTTGAGAGGGATGTGAGAAGGATATAAATAAATAATATTCTTTTCTTGTGCACACCCATATGGTCTTAATTACTTTTCTGTCCATAGCTAATTAATTAACGGGAACAACTCATGCATGAGAGCAATTAAGTGACCAGCCAGAGAACAGAATACGAGAGGAACAAGGCATCACTGTTGACGTAGATCTCTTGTCGACGTTGAGAGGGAGGAACGCTGTAGCCTGTCGACATGCCAAGATCAATCTCAATCAGGACGACTGAGGAAGGTGTGAAGCTTACTTTTGAAACGGGTGCCTAACCAGGAGGAGGGTACTGTGCGCTTTTAATTTTGGAGGGCAAACGACGAGGACGTAAACATTGACCGGACTGAGTCAAAGGAAGCCACGTCGCCTCATGTACGTTCACGTGGAAGACGATATACATTTTAGAAAGCTAGCTAAATTAGCTATCAGTAACATACGTTGCACACATATAATATGTACGGTATAGTGATGATGGCTAAATTATTAGGGACGTCGTTCTCTATTCCGGCAGAGCCGCAGAAGAGGGAATGATGAGGAGAGCGCCGCAGAGAAGAGGGCTAGTGAGGCAGTACACGCGGTCGGACGCCCCTCGCATGCGGTGGACCGAGGAGCTCCATGCCCGCTTCGTCGATGCTGTCCATAGTCTTGGCGGCCCTGAGAGTAAGTTCCGGTACTGCTGGGGGGAGGCCCGCTCTCTCTCTCTCTCTCCTGTCTGTCTCTTTACGATCATTTCGACATCGCCTCTCTCTGTATGTCGGTCTATTTACCTTCCTCTCTTTCTCCTCACCGCCATGGCCAAGTTCCGATGAATCTCTCTCTCTCTCTCTCTCTCTCTCTCTGACCTTCCCTTCTCATTTGTCTCTCTCTCTTCCTTTCTATTTTCTTCAATTAATTAATCTTCGGGAATTGATTTTGATTGCAGAAGCAACACCAAAGCGTATTCAACAGCTAATGAGCGTGAAAGGAGTGAGCATATCTCATATCAAAAGCCATCTACAGGTATTTCTGCCGCATCTGGCCTGGAGCAAGCCACATGACATGTACGCGAACAATTTTTTTTTCTCTCTCTCTTTTCCCCGCTGTTACCAACCTTGAAACCCCTAAGCTCATAGAAGTGAACAACCTTCACCAACTGGGCTACAAGGAGGTTGGCATGTACGCGAACAATTAAAACTAGGGTACAGATGCCATATATATAGCCTTTTTTGTTCTTTAATTCATTTTCTAGTCACATCAAGAAAACATTTTCTGGGTCGACATGCATATTCTACAATATTAATAGTAGGAAGGAGATTATGTTAGATTAATCCAATAAATATCCACACGGCCTAATACATACACGTATACATCCCTAAAGTTTCTGCAGTACGTACGCACTGTTGTTGGCAACTTCTGTTGGAAACCTGTTCCCGAGCACATCCCGCATCGTTCCCCATGCCCTTGGGGGAATTCTTGCCATCCGTACCACAGACGGATCACAATTAATTTAGCCAAAATTTCAGAAAGAACGTACGTACGTTTTAGGCCACAACATAATATATATATATATATATATATATATATATATATATATGGGTATTTAGATTGTACTCTGAGGAGAATTAATATTTAATTAAAGAAGCACCCCTTAATTATACTCTATACAATTTGGAAACATGAAGCCTGAAGAGTCCCGGCCGGCATGATGTAGTTGTGTGTATATATATATATATATATATATAGGACATGCACTACCCTTAATTTGTTTCGAAGAGCATGATTTATGGTAAGTAACCCACATACTTTATGACCTTAACAATACTAAAAAGTGTTGAAAACATAATTATAGAAGCTTCATTAATTTTCTTTTTGACAAACGATTAATTAGGAACAATTAATTAAATTGCTAATGAATAGGAATCCGGTAGCCTTAATTCTTCACCTTTCGCCTGTCATATATGTTGGTACAAAAGCTAGTTGCTTCTATTAGTTCTCTTGCCTAAGAGTCAAATTATTAGATGACGATGGTTAGAAGACGTTGTATATATATACAAAAAAGAAGGATAAATAATTAATTAGGACCCTCTACGTACCGTAATCTCGATCTTGTACTGTCCTCTGATATTGTTCGATTTTGCTTTTTACGAAAATGTCAAATGTTAATGTGTTATAAATATTTTTTTAATCCATGTTTTCACCTCGCTATATATGGTTTGACGTACTCAGAATGAGCAAGAACAAGAAAAATCTGATCGTTCGCACTCCGCATGTTGGTGAGTAGGTAGCCTAATCTCGTGCAAATTACGGGAAAGAACGAAGACCGCATTCATGTTCCTTTTCTTGCCACTGCCACTATTTCGTGTTGGCAGTGTAATACACACACACACACACACACACACACACACACACACACACACACACACACACACACACACACGCGTGTCATGAACAATAAAATTTAAAAACTTGTAAAAACGGATACTGTGTTATTCTTTAAAGACATTTTCTCCCAGCGGGTCAATATTGGGAATTCTTCATATACATTCCTAGAAAAGAAATTAAGCCTTGGATAATTAATATAACAATCATCCACATTTATTCACACACTTAACAAGCCATTTTCGTGCTGCTTTGGATGGCTGTAATTACGACAGACAAGTTAATTTTGATGTATACTTCTATCTTTCTCATTGAAATATGATGTATATATGTCTCGACAAAGCCAGTTCATATTTGAGTCGAGAAGCATGTTATATATTGAAGTCCATCTCATACGGCGCACTGCTTCTTTTCTTATTCGCAGATGTACAGAAGCATGAACAATCACGTCAATTTCCATTTATTTCTATCTGGTAAGGGCTTGCATAGAAAGAAGGATACGAATCCAGATGACCGTAATCCTTCCGGATGTGATCACCCACACTCCGTTGCCAATTCAAGCAATGAGTGTTCATTCCCAAGGTATGCGCGCGCGATGTTCCTTAATTAGTCGTGTAAATTAATACATATATGAATGAAAAAAAAATGCTCCATCTCATCTAAAATGCTGCCAAAAGCATGCACTAGCTAGATTATCACAGAAGTCTTTTGATACCTTTCAGAACACCTTTAGAGGAGTTCTCCAAGGACTCGGAATCCAACGCGACAAATTTTCATGATACACCGCACATTTATAAAGAGAATAGATGGGTGGACCAGCCTCAGGTAAGAAACTAATTATGCCTACGATGTTTATTAAATGAAGTCCCGATCATATTATTTATATATATATATATATATATATATATATATATATACATATATATATACATATGACGTTGATTTGTTAATTTAAAAAACCCTTCATGAGAGACCGGGTTGATCATTAATTAGCTCATCAGCTTGAAGGCTTTTCTTGATAAATGGGGTATCATATATATATCCTGAGCTAAATTAACCAGCATTGTTAATTGAATGCGACCCTGCCAGATATTGGGAGGACCAGGACTCCATTAATTAGAAGCATCTTACACAATGTTTCAAGTTTGTAAAGTTAATTTCTACGAGCTTACATGCATGTTCCCTCTTAATTACTTTGGTTCAGGTCAATGAAATGAATCTTTTCTATGGAAGAAGGCCAACAAATGATCACATGGACAGAATTTGTGAGCTGACCTTATGTACGTATCCTAGTTATGAACGACATTCAGATGGATACGAGGAAACAAGAGAAGGGCAGTCAGCGGAGACAATCCTACACTTTGACGGAGATGATGCCATGGATCATATGCATGGGAACGAAAGCCACAAAGGTCTCGCCGCATACAACTACCACCACTTTGAAGGCTGTATAAATTTGGAACTAACAATCTCATAAACCCATTATTAATTACTAGAAGAAAATTGAATATTCTCTTTCTGATCGGTACGCTTTTACCTACTCTCTACATACATTGCTTCACTGTTAATTAAATCCCTCTTTTTAAGTGTCGTAAACGAATTAATTCTTCATGGCCGCCGTTCTCAGTTTAGCTATACATATCTTGATTGGCCAACTTAATTTGTCAAGTCCTCCAATATCGATCGCCACTATTTATCCTTGATTAGATTGGCACCCTCTCCTGCATCGTCGTTGCCCTTCCATCCATCTTCATGCGCGCCTTCTCCTCAATTTGTCGAGGTCATTTGCTTAACCCACTTTAACCCACCTTAACCCGTTACCAAAGTGATCCTTGCGTGAGTGTGGGATCCTTTAAGAGTTCTTTTGCAAGGTTCTTATGAGGAGAGAAACAGAGGTTTTTCAAAGACACATCCAACTATACGTGAACTCCCACGTCTCTTCTCGGAGGGCGTGCCTCCCACATCTCTTTCCCCCCTCCCTCTCTTTCCTCTCATTTTTTTTTCTCAATTCTTTTGCCATTTTTGCTGCGGTTTGTCTTTTTTGTACTCGATGACAGTGTGATGCATGCTTCAAGTTTTGATGTTCGGTGCTCGGAATGGGGTGACCATGCATGTCAGATGGATTCTTGGGGATCTACGTACCCTTTGTACGTAGGATATGGTCCTTAGAGCCACATATATAAATGCAAAAATGGAGTACATAACAAACATTTTTTGTTAGGTGCTTTAATCCAAAAATTAAAATTCACAAATAGGAACAGAATATTCTTTACAACTTAAATGAAAGTTAATTAGAGAGATATTTTTGATACTATTCCAATAATTTATAATTAAGTAAAATAAGAGCAGTCATCTTACAAGTGAAATCCTAAGGAAAGTATACTTGTAAATATCCCTATATGTTATGGCTTAACATGATGGTTAAAGATATATAAGGTATGCGATGAACCCTTTGACGAAACTTAAAATCATAATCAATATGGCAGAAAAAAGAACACAGAGATTGGGTTAGTATAGAACATTTGGTTGATTTGAGTTTAATAAAAGGCCCATTAAAATTAAATATTCACGCTTATCAGCTTCCAGCCCGCCCATAATTATTCATAGGCTGGGGTTAGGATATCAATATTAACCATTAAAATATTTATTGATTCTAATTTAGAAAATTTGCATTGAATGAATTCTTCAGCAATATTTATTGGAGGTAATGAAAAATATATTTCAGTGACTAATAAGATAATGATGTTTCTTGATCACCAAATCTGACATTGCGTTAGTGAAGGCTTATCATATATATATATATATATATATATATATATATATATATATATATATATATATATATATATATATATATATATATATATATATATATTTGAAAGTAATGGAGGCTTATCATGTGCGAGCATGTCAGCAGAGGCACTAAACATACTCGGCTCAAACATTCAATCAATTTACGACATCATAACTGGTAGCAATTAATATCGTTCTGTTGAAGACGCCAACTGTTGAAAAAGAGAATTCGCAAGCTCGCGGCCGGTAAGGGGCCGGAAAGTTGAAATCAAGATGTTAATTAGAAATAATCATTATTGTGAAAATTTAAAAAACATCATCAGAATATTTGAAATATCAAATTAATCACTCTTACTTGACGATAATCTTATAAACCATATTTACCAAAAGAACTTTTCATAAATGTTATCTGCGTATCATTACGTGACATCGTTTTGACTTAATCGAGGTTGTCTAGGACTAAACAGATGTATATGGAAAATGTCAAATTAATGTGTCTCTCCCACGGAAAAGCAAGTCGTGTTAACATGGCCGAAATTATTTTTAAAATTTAGCATAATTAATAAAATGATATTTTTTAAATTAACCCGAAATTATTTATGTTTAGTCCAATCCTTTTCCATTTTGGAAAATAGCATTATATAAGGATTGCCTAAAGTTGGCTAGCTAGAAACGATTCAATTATAAAATCTGAAACATACGGTGACCTAATTGGCTAATCAAGATATCATGTTAATTAACATGGAGGTAGATGTTCCCATTAGTCTTGCGACGGGACACCGACAGTTTTTAATCGTGTAACGGTTATTATTTCCTTAATCACTTGCTCAAGGATCTCCGTGTATCTATACACATTTTTGTGGACTCGAGAGAGAAAGAAAAGAGGCACACGAATAGGTTAATGCAGAGCGGATATAAGGTATATATATTTGAATCCGAGAAAGAGAATAGATCATCTGTATGGTAACATATTTGATGCTTATAACTTTCCCATGTATTCGAATCTATAATATAATTTGATGGTAGAATCGATCGGTGCCAGGTAAACTATTGGGTCGATCATCTGAGATTCTGAGTATATTTAATCTACTACTCTATATATCTTTTAATAACAACGATAATAAATTAATATATACTGATACAGTTATGAATGAAATAATATGTTACGGGCTTTTTGCATATGAATTAATTATCGTCAAAATAGAAATCTTAAATATATCATTCTTGTATTTGTATTTGCACATATTTCATTAAAAATGTCAAATACAAATGTTTTTGAATATGCGCAAAAAGACCATCTTGTGATCTTTCAGCGCGACACACACACACACACACACACACACACACACACACACACACACACACACACACACATATATATATATATATATACTAATGCAGAGTGACAAATCTATAATTTCTGTTTTAACAAAGATTTACACGCAAAAATCCCTAATAGTTAAATATCACATTTATTTTTAATATTCTATTGTTCTTTATTTCAATAAACTATGAATTGTCAATGCTGGTAATTCTCTCTTCACATATCCATACAGACGTATAAAACCTGCGTGCCTTTATATGTACCACCCTCTCTTTTGACAAACACCACGTAGCCTTGTTTACTTGTTGGGCTAGAATTCCGGCTGCCTAGCAAGTCCATAAGACGACCCCTTTTTCTGCGGATATCCTGCTTAATTTACTGCTCTCTTCCGCGAGGCCAGCTTCCCATGCAAATCCTGCAGAGCACCACCGGCTTAGTTTTCTGCCCACCCTCTTCGAACCCAACATTTTTTGTTCACACTGAAAAAAGTGGTCGTGGGGAAGAAATTCGCGAACAGAGATTGGACGCTTCCGAGTGGTTGGATTGTTTTCCTCTCCAACCTTTGACAGACCAGACTCGGACTGTCAAATTGGATCCAGACCCAGTATCAGAGATGATTAGACCCAACCATTTTGGGTTCGGATGTATTCGTAGCTAGCGGACTATCATTCCTATGGTATGTAAGATTATTGTCAGATTTGTACAAATTAACCTGGACTTGAAACTAAACCTATTTATCAACTATCATGTAATTTAGCATGAAATATTTTGCAAGTGTAACTTGAGGTTTAATGGCCAAGAAATAAGCCCGACCATAGGCTCGTATTCTAGTCCCATCGGACAAAAAGGTTCGAGTCAATTTTTACTTGGTTCACTGCCAAAGGGTCTCAAGAACGTTTGTAGCCTGTATTTGTTGTTGGGCCAGCCCATGTAACTTGGAATAAGCTAAGGCTAGTGAACGGGTGGAGGGGCATCTTACCCCCACCCAAACCTAATATCCCACCGCCAAATGTGAATAGAGAGCCGTGCTCTTTTAGAGAGAGAGAGAGCAGCAGTGAGAACGCAGCAGTGGCCGTGTTCTTCTCGCGATGGCGTCCTGTAGTTAGGGAGAGAAAGAGAAAATGGGAATATCAAGGAAGAAGAAGAGTAGGCCCACGAGAGATCCACTTCGGTATTTTCATTCTCTTGAAAATTTTACTTTAAAGATTTATCTCGGATGAGTTAATCTCACGTGGATTGTTGTCGATTTTCTCAATAATTTTTCCTCTTTTTTTTACGGCAAACAGGCGACAGATTGTGCAACCGGCCGAGTGCACCCCCCTCCAACAGAGGGGAGAAAGCCACTCCCCCATACGCACAAACCGTACCCAGATATATATTAATAATCAAACAATGTTACATAAACTCAAACGGGGCATACCCCGAAAGAAAGGAAAGCGAGATTAGATGAATCTAATGCTCAGAAGATGGGATCTATCAAGCACTACATTGCCCCGACATGTCCTGGGCAATTCATTAACAGTATGAAAAGTAAAGCTAGAGGAAGAGGAGCAGGCGTAGGAAGCAAGACAGTCCGCCACTCTGTTCGCTTCTCTATACACATGTTTCACCGGGATAGCCTGAAGTTGGAGGAGCTCAACTGCAGATCGCCACCATCGAATCGTGTCCCATGAGGGTGGTGTGTTATTATGGAAAGACTGCACCAATATAGCTGAATCAGATTGGATGGCAGAGAGACTGTATCCATATTCTTTAGCCAGGCGAAGACCGTCGCACATGGCCCTTGCTTCAGCGATAAGACTATTGCCAGTGCCATAAAAGTGTGCAAAAGCAAGGATAAGGCGGCCTGAAGAGTCTCTGATGCAGCCCCCCCCCCCCCCACAAGCACCCGGGCTCCCCTTGCAAGCTCCATCTACGTTGAGGCAAAGTCCCTCGAAAGGCGGATGCCACTTCACAAGAATTTGCATCTTCATCTTAACCGCAGGTCGATACCCGAAGGAGGTAATAGCCATCCATTGTTGGTCAGTGGGGGCCATAGGGAATGTGATATTAGTGAGAGCCAAGGACACCATGGTCTGAATCTGATAGATAATTTTGGTGGTGGGAGTCCGAACATGCTGGTATCGTAGTAAGCACCTCGCTTTCCAAATTTCCCAAAGCATCAAAAGGAGACTATAGAGAGATATGAAGCCGAAAGGCGAACGGATATTACATGTATTCAGGAAGGACCAGAGCCTAGTAGTGATGTTGTCATGCAAAATAGTGGCATCGCCAACGAGGGGCATAAGCCAACGCCAAAGGGGTGAAGCAACGCCACTCGAGATAAATAGATGGTTCAAATCTTCAACCTGAGGCATGTGGCAGCAGGCGCATTTGGAAACCATTGAGACACCGCATTCAGTGATGCAGGTGTCCACAGGCACCGCCCTGTGAAGGACCCTCCAACCAAAAATGGCAGCTCTCCGGTGAAAAGAGGAGTGCCAAAGCCTCATCATGAGAGGTCTACAGTTGCCCCTAGCTCGCACAAGGTTATAGGCCGATTTGACAGAGAAATCTCCCGATGAGTTGGTCATCCAAACACGAGTGTCATTCACATCAGAGAGTTGCAGACCCTCCAAGAGGGATTGGGATGGCAGAAGATTGCGGATGGGGTGTTTAGGTGATTGGAGAACCTGTTGCACCGTGGCAGGAGGACCATGATAATTCTCCGTAAGAATATCACGCAGAGGGGTGTTGCCCATCCAGATATCGTCCAGAAAATCAACGAAAGAGCCCTTGCCAACCACCCACCGTGAGTGATTGTTGAAGACTCGAAGAGCTCTTGCAAAAGACTCTTTAGAGATGCCACGGGGAAAGGGGTGCAGAATTGTGCTAGTGCCCACCTTGTATCGAGCACGCGCATATCTAGCCCACAGGGATTCGTCACTATGGACCGACCATATCAGCTTAACAGCCATGGATAGCTGAACATGTAGCAGACTTCTCACACCCAGGCCGCCCTCTACAAGGGGCTGCTGAACCATAATCCAGGATACCCAATGACGGCGCCGAACTCCATCAATTCCGCTCCAGAGGAAAGACGCCATGGCCTTCTCGATCTGTTTAGCGATGGTCTTGGGTATGGCAGCTGCAAAAGCAAGGTAGACAGGTATGGAATTCAGCATCGAGTTAATAAGAGTGATTCTACCAGCTTGGGAGAGAAGAGAGGATTTCCAGGAGATCATTTTGGAATAAATTTTTTCAATGAGGAATTTGTAATCAGAAACCAATGTTCTCCCCGGCTTGAGCGGAACACCAAGGTAATGAATGGCGCCAAGTTGGCGCTGAAATCCAGTAGCACGTTTAATACTGTTAACAAGACGGTCAGGCGCCGTATGAGCCACCATGAAAGAACTTTTAGCCACATTGATCTTTTGCCCAGAGCTGCTAGTGTAAGAGTTCAAAAAATGCATCAGCTTTCTAATGTTATTGGCATCACCATTGGCAAATATAAGTGTATCATCAGCATATAGGAGGTGTGAGATCGAAGGACAGTTCCGGGGGCCTGAATAAGGACGAAGTACTCCATTGGTATCCAGGTGAGAGAGGCCTCTGCGGAGCACCTCTTCCATGATAATGAATAATGTCGGAGCAAGAGGGTCTCCCTGCCTGAGGCCGCGGCTAGATTTAAAGAAGCCAGTGGGCGCACCGTTAAAGATAACAGAGAACCAATAGTTAGAGGATAGCATAGCGATGTAGGAGATGAATCTGGAACTGAAGCCAAACCGTTGAAGCACAGCGAACAGGAAGTCCCACTCAACATGATCATATGCTTTCATCATATCAAGTTTGAAGAGAATATTATGACCTCGCACCTTTCTTCCCAAATCCCCAACCAGCTGCCTAGCCAGAGCGATATTTTCAGTAATGAACCGGCCTCTGACAAAGGCCCCTTGTTCCTCAGATATCATGTGCGGAAGAATATTAGAGTGCCGATCTGAGATGATCCTGGAGATAATTTTGTAACAGAAATTGCAAAGGCTGACAGGTCTGTAATCCCCAAAAGATGTAGGGTTGGAAACCTTAGGGATCAAAGCAATGAGGGTCGAAGTAACCCCTCTCGGCAGCGGCATTCCGAGGAAAAAACCCCGGAGATCAGCTACAACATCGTCCTCAATAATGTCCCAATAGGTGGTGAAGAAAATACCAATAAATCCATCAGGGCCAGGTGCTCCATTTCCATTCATATTCCACACTGCCTGTCAGACCTCCTCCACAGTAGGGGTCCTCCATAGATTCTGATTCTGAGCATCAGAAATAAGAGTGGGGATGACATCAAGGAGGGAGTGCTCAATGACATGGTCATTTGAAGTGAGAAGGGCCTCAAAGAAACTTGCCGCCTCCCTCTGAAGGATTTCCATGTCCTGACACCACTCACCATTAATCTTTAGTTTATAAATGTAGCTTCTCCGTCTGTTGCTTTGGACAACAGCATGGTAAAATGCAGTGTTGCGATCACCATTTTGCAACCAATCCATCCGCGCCTTTTGAGCCCAGAATTGTTCCTCACAATGAAGCGCTCTCCGGAGCCTGACATTCGCTTCATTGAGGGCCGCTCGCGTGGTTTCAATGGGATCATTATCAAAAGCTTCCTGCATAGCCAAAACATCTATTTTAGCCCTGTGGATATTAGTTTTAAGGTCACCAAAGACAGCTTTGTTCCAATGTTGTAATGCCTTTTTGGCCGCCTTGAGTTTGGTTTGCAGAATAACATAAGGATTATGATGTCAAATATCCTCCCCTCTCCAAATGGTCGACACCAGATCCTTAAAGGAAGCATGTTGAGTCCACATAGACTGAAATATGAACCGTGAGGGTCCTCGGGCAACCACCTCAACTCCAAGAAGTAACAGAGCATGGTCCGATGGACCTCTGGGCAAATGTTTAACAAAGAGGCCGGGGAAAGTAAGTTGCGCAGTATTATTTGAGAAAACCCGGTCCAGACGAGCCTTAATCGCTGCATTGCCTAATCGATTATTAGACCAGGTATATTGGCTACCCCTGAAACCAAGGTCTAAAAGACCTGCCGCAGAGGAAAAGGCGTTAAAATCCGTCACAGATTGAATATTAGAGAGGATCCCACCTGCTTTTTCTAATGGGCATGCAATACAATTAAAATCTCCTCCGATAAACCAAGGCATGGTAATTTGATTAGAGAAGTCCAGAAGGCTGTCGAAGAGCTCCCTACGAATACGAGGGTCACAATCAGCATAGACAACCGTTATATAACAGAACATGGAGTCTCCACATTGTATAGAGGCAATCATATGTTGAGGAGAAGAGCTGATAATAGAAATATTGATATCTCCCCGCCAAAGCAGCCAGATCTTAGAATCTGGGCCCGAGTTCCCTGCAAAGAAATCCAAGTGAAGAATACGGCAAAGATCTGGCACCCTGTCCAGGGAAGCCTTTGGTTCAGAGATAGCCATAATAGGTGGATGAAATTTAGAAACCATATCTTTCAGAGCCCGTTTAGTGGGTAGATTGTATACGCCTCTAGCATTCCAGAATAGCAATGGAAAAATCATGATGACGAATAGCCTGAAGAAGCATCGGCAGCTTTCTGCTGAGATATCGTAAGAACCCTAGGTTTATGGGAAACATCCCCTACCTTGGTAATAACAACATGTGGCATGAAAATATTCTCCATATTCGCTAGTTCAGTTGCTAAACTTTGATGATTTTGTGAGGATCGATGAAGATTCTGACCATCGGTATCCGGGTCCGGCACGATCCTATCACTCGCCGGCGACAGTAGCACCGGTCGGTCAAATGTATCAGCGTTCGCACCATGCAGACTGACGGACCCGTCACCCACCAGCGACAGGTACATCTGTTGAGCAGGCAAAGGATCAGCAGGCACATCTCCGGTGATAGCTTTCGAACCAAGCAATCTGCATTCATGATCTGATGAGTGCATATCAGCCTCATTGAAAGAACAACTTGTATAATTCATCACAGATGGTTGAGCAGTATTATCACCGGATATAGGGTGTAGTAAATCCTGTCGTTCCAAGCAAGAACTAGGTAAAGTCGGCTGGACAGAGACAACACCCTCTTGAGTTACATCCCTAAGATCCCTACTAGGAATCTCGTAAGCATGTTCCTGAACACTGGGGTCCTTCAGATCAGTCGGATACCCAGGGCCCGATTCCTTTCTACGCCAGACTATAGAATTCTGGGGCACGTTCTCCTTCCCCAACTCCTCAACGAAAGAGTCCTTTGGACGTGCAGCCACACTAGTCCTATCATTCTGTTTCTTCTGGCAGTCGCAGTCCTGGTGGCCAAGTTTACGACAAAAATGGCAAAGAGCAGGCACACGATGATAGTTAATCTTTTGCCAAAACCCATCGTCCCCACACCCAATCCAGATCCGTTCCGGTCTGGGTTTAGATATATCTAACTCCACACAAGCCAAAACTTCTTGCGTCTGTGTCAGCGCCAAGGTAGGCTCATGTATACGAAGAACCGGTCCCAAGTTGGCAGCTATGGAAGTAATGTAATGCTTATAGTAAAAGTTAACTGGCAACATGGGAAACCCCACCCAGATTGATAAAAGTGTAGGATCGGCAGAGAAGTCGAAGGTAGGCGTCCATCTAAAGAAACGATAGAGTAAACCTTTTATATAAAGGCTTCGACGTAAAAAGAGCTTCAGAAAATCCTCCTCAGACTCAAAGCGGAACAGCAAATGCCTAGGGTTAAGAACACTGACAACAAAATCTTTTTGTAGTAAAAGCCGCAGCGACAGGCACGCCTTCAACTCCGGTATAGGACATCGCCCATATGAGCACCGCGCGATGATCGTCCACTGAAGAGCAGCAACCGATCGGTTGACCTCATCCCGAGAGAAAAACACGGCTGGTTCTCCCGAATCTGTGAAGCTCGGCGCCTTAATCCCAATCGAGATAACCGGCGGAGGTTTCATAGCAGCGATGACTTGGGCAAAAGATCTTGGAGCATTCGTCACCGCCGCAGTTTCGCCAACCGCGCCAACCGCCCCAGGCGAAGCAGCATCCATTTATATATGATACAAAATGTTCAACATGGAGGCACATTTTTTAACTCATAAGAAGTGCAAAGCGATATTTTTGCATGTCTTATCCCTTAATTTTTTCCTCTTAGTAGTCTCGAATCTCATCACTTGTTGTCGATGAAGAACTGTCGAGAGCAAAAGAAATTGCAAAGGAAGAAGAAGCCACCAGAAAGTAGAGAATTTGCTTAATTTCAGAGAGCACTGTTCGCAGTAGAGTTTTCTATATCTCAGAAAACCAGAATCGAGCCCCTCAACCCTTGGCCAGCGCAACTCGGCTCGACCCGACCCGATGCGACACGACACGACAGAAACAAACAAACAAATAAATAAATAAATAAATAAATAAATAAATAAATTATTTACTTATATTTGATCAAACCATTTAATCCGAAACACAATTCGAGCCCACATCTTATGCCCCTTGGGTCCCGACCCAAGGGTGAGCTCTCCAATACATAAAACCAAGGAAGTTTTTTCAACTTCCAATACGGGACAAATCATTAATGAGGGAATTTGAATCAACACAATTTCTAACATTTCCCCACTTGATTCAAATTCTAAAATTTAACGAAGTAAACAAAATAAAATAAAGTTCTGGGCATAACTACTATGTCATGGGTGAAGGTGTCTTCCGAACTTGAACATTCACTTAGTGAAATTAAGTCATCATATGAAAGAGACTATAATGGACTAGGTCTTGAACTAAGCTCTTTTACTCAGATTGTTATTTAATTCACAACATAGTACATCAGTGATCAGATTCTTTATATGGTAGTGTTATAGGCCATGCACTGATATTTCGTCTCATGAGTGCTCAAGAGAATACCCAATTCTCATAGATCGTGGCCCCACGATCACAATCACGTAGGTGGGTCTCCAAGGGTACCCGCTACGGTCTATACCCTACCTTATAAGGCCTTGGTCCCAATAAGAGCATAGCTCATCCTGGTGCCGTTACAATAGAGCACTAATCATCATTCACGGGGATAGATATACAAAGAAAATAGTGCTCTCCAGTTACCCAATAACTCGTATTCCACATTGAACCTACTTCATAGGATCTCCAATCGCATAGGTTGGGTATCTACTATGGTAACTGACTGTGGGATTTCAACCCCATCCCCCTCGATGAATCAAATACTAGCCTCTTCGCTAGACCTTTTGTGAAAGGATCTGCTAGATAATTTAATGATTTTATGAATTCTAGTGAGATCATACCTTGTGATATTTTCTCTCTCACAGAGTTCCATCTAATACTCAGATGTCTTCTTTTTTCATTAATTGTTGTTTGTTTTACTTTATCTATCACAGAACGACTATCACAATGCATAGAAATTGCAGGTAAAGGTTTGCTCACAACAGGAATATCAGACAAAAGATTCTTAAGCCACTTAGCTTCAGCACATGCAATATCTAATGTAATTAATTCAGATTCCATAGTAGATCTAACAATTATAATTTATTTTACATATTTTCATGCCACATTTGCCCCTCCTAGGATGAACACATAACCACTTGTAGAAATAGTATCAGAAGAATTAGTGATCCAATTTGCATCACAATACCCTTGTAGGACAGCAAGAAATGTAACGCCCCAAGATTCGGATACCAGGAAGAACCCGATATCATTCGAATCATGCTCCGCCGCCCACAAGCCGGAGGGCTTGGAAGGGCTAAAAGGTGTGTGAGAGTGGTAGTATACACAGAAATAAGAAATATAGCAAGAAAAATAATAATAAACTAACTACATAGTCAAGTCCAAAAATAAAGTACAATCTACAGAAAATAAGACGTACCCAATGCCGAGTGAACACTCGACCCTGTGAGCTGCCTCCTAGAAACCTCCGCACAGCACCCATGAACCTCGAAGAGGAACCGCCACACCTGAAAAGCAGGGGTGAGCCTCGTCTCACTGGCTCAGTAGGGGTCCCACGGAACCCCAACCGTAAACAACGGCGGTAGCAGAAAGCAGCAACAACGGCGGGAGCGGCAGACATAGTGGCCAGCAAAATCTCGACTCTATTGTTACTCCTACCGGTAACGGGAAAAGAACCCCCGATTCTATAATCGGGGACCGGACTACATAACACCATAGCTACCGAGGGAAAATCCACTGCAACTCTGCCGTGGAGGCCTGTCACAAAGACGGGGCCTAACTTGGACCACCTAGTCCACGGGTACCGTCACGACCTCGCTGTCGTGAACCCGACCTAGCCAAAGGGATGAAGCCCCGGTAATCCTACCGAGCGTCCCTGGCCTCAACCTCAGAAAACACATAAAAACGGTCCGGGAGACCACGCCTCGTGGTCAGCAAATAGACTCTCGGGTCACGAAAACTCGCGTCACGTGACGGGAGCACCTGCCCACTCAAAGCATGGCGGGAAGCGTCCATCGATGACTTACTCCACACCTCAGGTGTCTCTCTCGCCCCAAGCGAAAACCGAGACACAACACAAGCAACAACAAAAATAAGGGTCTAGTGGGGGTCGTGCTCGTCAGCACGCGTCCGAAGTCCCCGACCATGTGTGCACACACTAAACGCATGTACCGCGTCAAGCCCTCTAGCTGGTTTTCCTCCTGACCCGGACTCGAGCCGCTATAGGGGAGGCCCTATGGCAAACCAGCCTAAAAACTATCTCTAACGGGTGTGGCTCTCCACCTACACCCTAGGTGGGTTAGCACATGCGTGCCCGGGCAAGCCACTATAGCTCTCCACCTACTCCCAGGTGGGTCGGTACAAGCGTGCCCAGGAAGCTACTACCAGTGGGGGTCACCACAGAAATGACTCTCGGCGGAAACCACCGGAACGCGGACAGGCTACTCACAAGCCATGTCGCACGTGGCTCGGAACACAGGTGGCACCGTGCCACCAAACTCTAGGCAGTCCGCTAAACCTACTAAACCAACGATCCTTGAGTCACAGGACTCATTGTCAAGACCGTTGTACAGGACAGCCCCAGGCCGTCAATCTGGCCTATCCTTAGGTCAGAAACCTCGGTCCGATATGAGTCTTAAGGCAGGACATAACCGCCAACTCAATCTCTTCCAAAGGGAAGCTAAGAAAACCCTCCAGCCTGAGGCCGGGTAATTGGACTCACAGTCTACAGGCCAAATGCACGGCCCACATGGAAACCACATTGCAGAGAAGTTAACGATGTGCGGAAATAACATTCTGCACTCATGCCAACCCATGGCAACTCGATCTAGCGAAAATATATGACCCGGAACACAAGAGGGTCACCCTGACGCGGCGGCGACGTGAGAATGGATCGACGGCACTCCGGGACGCCAACAGGACGGGAACGGATAACTGCTATCTCACACAGCTCGGCCTCACGCCGGACGGTCTCACACCGGGCGACACACTCAAATCTCACAAGGGAGAAAAGAGGGAAGGGAAAAGCACAAGAGAAGAGCTCTCTCACGTACAACAAACTTTCTTCAATTCATCATATCATACGTAACAAGCATTGGCCTCCCTTTATATAGGAGGGAGGCTATTGCAACCATACCTTTCAAACTTTACAAATAGCACATATGTCCTTAGCCTAATAAAATAAGCTTACTTACCTAACTTTTGACTTGGGGGTTTTAACCAAATAAAATACACAAAACACACATGTTTGTTTGACTTAGACTAGCCTAATAAGACGAAAGAAAAATACATGTAGGGATACATGTATACATACACACAAATACATATACTCAATACGCAATATACTACCGTAGCCATAAGCCAAGTCGTCAAGAAGGATCTCCGAGCCATAAGCTCGGTGCAGTGGCGGTGCGGCGTCGGCTCCGAGTAGTGGGCCCGATAGTGGACCCAGTGGTGTCCCCACCAACCCTCCCGGGGCGGCTGGAACTCGACTCCGTCGAGTAAGGGGAGACACTGCTGTGGTAGTGCTCCAGCAGATCTGGATCGAGGCGCTGGAGATCTTCCCGACTGATCTAGGAATCATCAGAAGGTGGACGGTCCCGCCAGCGGACAAGGTAGCGCTGGTACACCCTGCTCCGTGTAGTGGTCACCTACTCATCCAGTATTCTCTCAATGTGCTCGCGCAGTACTCTCGAGACTGTGGGACGCAAAGGGGTGGGCTCACTCTCAATGGGAGGAGAAGGCTCGAAAGGGTCACTAGGAATCACTGTGGGTTCCTTGTAGGCCACTAGGTCTGCCACATTAAAGGCCGAGCTAATCCCATATTCGGGAGGTAAGTCCACAACATAAGCATTGGTACCAATCTTCTGCAGAATTGGGAAGGGTCCATCACTACGGGCTTGTAACTTTTTAACGGCTCCCGAGGGGAGTCATTCGGGTCGGACCCGTACCATAACCAAGTCACCTTCTTGAAATTCATGGTGACGCCTATGCGAATCAGCCAATTTTTTATAAGTCTCATTACTGAGGTTTATTTGCTTGCTAATTGACTCATGCAGACTTTTGACATGTTGTGCAAATTCCTCAGCTGACTTGGATGTTCTAGACTCGAGGGGAAGGGGAATGAGATCCACATGTTTCCTAGGTTTGTAGCCATGCACGACCTCAAATGGACTCATGCCTATGAACCTATTGATGGAGCTGTTGTATGCAAATTCGGCTCTGGGCAAAAGAAGATCCCAAGTGCCAGAATGTTCCCCTACAAGACATCTCAACAGATTGCCTAAGCTCCTATTGACGACCTCGGTTTGCCCATCAGTTTGGGGATGATAGGCAGTGAAAAATTTCAGTTTGGTGCCAACTAGGTGCCAAAGTGTCTTCAAAAAATAGCTAGTGAACCGGACATCCCGGTCAGACACGATGGTTTGGGGGAGACCATGCAGACGCATGACTTCATCAAAGAACAAATGGGCTACTCTAGATGCATCAGATGTTTTGGAACATGCAATGAAGTGGGCCATCTTAGAGAACCTATCAACGATAACAAAGATGGAATCATGCTTGTGAGCAGTGCGTGGTAACCCAAAGATAAAATCCATACTCACATCAACCCATGGTCGATCAGGGACGGGGAGAGGAGTGTAGAGACCAGTGTTCTGTTTGACCTGTTTGGCCATTGTGCATGTCCTACACTGGGCTACAATCTTGGCCACATCTCTCTTCAGGCCAGGCCAATAGAAGTGCTCTTCCATAGAATGGATGGTCTTGTTGCGGCCAAAGTGACCAGCAAGGCCTCCAGCATGCATTTCCCAAATCAGGAAGTCCCGAACAGAAGTCCTCGGGACACAGAGTTGCTGCCCTCGAAATAGAAAACCATCTTGGAGTAGATAGTTAGAAAAGACTGTCGAGGGTCCAGCGGACAGAGCAGAGTAGGCAGGGCCAAAATCAGGACACTCTCCATAGAGTTCCTTCATGCGGTCAAATCCGGTGACCTCTACCCGAATAGTGGAGAGAAGGGAGACCCTTCGACTCAAGGCGTCGGCCACCTTATTGTCCTTTCCAGCCTTATGTTTTAGGACAAAGGTTAAAGACTGGAGGAATTCTACCCACCGACCATGCCTAGGGTTTAAACCCTTCTGAGAGCTAAGGAATTTCAAAGCCTCATGGTCCGAGTATAAGACAAACTATTGTGGTAAGAGATAGTGTCTCCAGTGTTTGAGGGCTTGGACCACGGCATAAAACTCCTTATCATATATGGAGTATCGAAGCTTTGCATCAGAAAGCTTCTCACTGAAATAAGCCACAGGGTGGCTCTCCTGGCTAAGCACCCCACCTATTCCTACGCCAGATGCATCACAGGAAACCTCAAAGACTTTGGAAAAGACTGGTAGGCGGAGGACAGGGGCTTTGGTCATAAGCTCCTTTATGGCAAGAAAAGCCTGGGAGGCGGCTTTGGTCCACTCAAAATTTCCTTTACAGATGCAATCCGTAATGGGTGCCATAATAGTGCTAAATCCCTGGATGAAGCATCTATAGAAGGTGGCTAGCCCGTGGAAACTACGAACATCATGGACATTCTGGGGCTCCGGCCAGTCTACTATAGCTCGGACCTTTGATGGGTCCACAGACACTCCTTGACTAGAAACCACAAATCCAAGGAAAGTGACCCGGTCTGTCATGAATTCACATTTCTTGAGATTGGCAAACAGGGTTTCTCTCCTCAAAGTCTCGCAGACTTCCCTCAAATGATGGATGTGGTCCTGAGGGTTGTGGCTATAGATGAGAATGTCGTCAAAGTAGACGACAACAAAGCGACCAATGGGGGGTCGAAGGGTTTCCGTCATAAGCCGCATGAATGTGCTGGGGGCATTGGATAGCCCAAACGGCATGACGAGCCACTCATACAGACCTTCTTTGGTTTTGAAGGCTGTCTTCCACTCGTCCCCTGGTCGAATCCGGACCAGGTGGTAGCCACTTTTCAAGTCAATCTTGAAAAAGATAGTGGCTTCACTCATCATGTCAAGCATGTTGCATCCCTACGGTTTTGATGATGTCTCACATTATAAATCTATCTCTAGATTAATTCATGTTTCACCATGTAAATGAGTGCAGTTCATATGGTTGTCAGATAATATGCTCTACTTGATTCTGTCTACACTCTGTCTGCATAGTCTGGACAGTGGTGGGTCGACCCCTCCTTGCTAATGAGTCGACCCCTCAGTACATTAATCATCTTAGTCAGTCCATTCATTGGCCTTTCTATTCAAGTCCATACAACAGGACTGTAGCCTGTTTATCTGAAAGTCTATACATCCGAAAAGGGGCCATGTCTATACATTCTCCCGTTGAATTCATTCAAAGTCTATACATCGGTTTGATCGAGTAAGTCTGTACAGCATGCCTTGTTGTTCATAGCCTTTAAAGTCTGTACATTGGCTTCGCATTACGAGTCTATACATCAGCTTCGCATCTGCAAGTCTGTACATTGGCTTCATATCATAAAGTCTGTACATTGGCTTCGCATCTGCAAGTCTGTACATCAGCTTCAACTCTCCAAGTCTATACATCGCCTTCAGACTTTCAAGTCTATACACTCCATGCTCATTCAAGTCTATACATCCACAGTGTAACTTCAAAGTCTGAACATTGTCTCACTCCGTCAAAGTCCATACATTCTTAGCTGAACCCCATGTCTATACAGTGGCCTCGAGCTTCTCAAGTCTACACACTGTCTTCGGCCTCAAAGTCTGTACACTCGCTGCACTGTACAAGTCCATACACTGGCAGCCCTGCAGAAGTCTATACATTGGCTCAAATATTCCAACTCTGTACAATGGTCCTTCGAACACTCCAAGTCTATATAGTCTGCTTTCACGATTCAGAGTCTATACATCGTTCCTCAAAGGCTAAGTGTATACACTGCTCACCGTCTCACTAAGCGTCTCACAGGCTAGTCTATACATCACTGTGGCTGCTCGAAGTGAAGCATAGTCTATACACTCCTCACCTTTCCCTACGTTTGGCCAAGTCTATACACTCATACCTTTCCCTACCTTTTCTGGCCAAGTCTACACATCGTTTACCTGGCGTTTGCTTCAAAGTCTAAACACTCGTTTCTAAAGAAAAGTCTATTCAATCGTCTTCATAGGTCCTAAAGTCTGTACAGCCCTTCCCTCAACAGGTCTATACACTCGGTGGCTTCATACACTTCACAGAAGTATACACACTCCCTCCTGTAATGATAATGCATTCTTTAGCAAGTATATCCACTGAGATTGCATAAAGTCTTACAAGTCTATACACTCTCTCAGTGTACACACTTATTCAGTTGCTGCTTCTGAAGTATATACACTCGTGTTAAAAGCCTGAACTAACTAAGTATATACATTCCTTTTGTCTCTGTCTGTAGGTGATTCAGGCTGATGATTGGGCACGTGATCCGAGGTTGGCACCTGGCACGTGATCCAAGAAACCAGGAACATGACACGTGGATGGAAACCCAGTCAGGATGCTGCCATGTGGTCAAAATTCAAATGATCTGGCAAAAAGTTCATGGGCGGGAACCTGAAAGCCACACGCCAATCGTCTGCTATATATATGGAGCATCGTCCTTCAGTAGAAGATGATCGTGAAAAGAAAGAGCAGAAGGCATTTGTGTGAGGTTACACGATCCAGAAAAGAGAAAGAGCAGAGAGTCCCATTTTATCCAGATCTGAGAGGAATATGTTTGAGAGAGAGAGAGAGCAGTGTCTGTGGTTTGAAGAATTGCTTCCTCGGAAGCTACATTTGTGTTGGTTTTTCAGAAACGACTGTTGTTCTTCGTTGGTCTTTGTTTCTCTTCTGTTTTTCTTTGTATTTGCTCATACTTCTGATTCCGAACTGTTTCCCTCCGGTGTTTGGAGGAAGGGAGTGTTACTCCGGTTTCCCTCTGGGCTGCAGAGGAAGAGAGATCGTAGATCTCTAGTTTTGCTAGTGACGGGTTGTCATTAGCAGGTTCCCTCCGGGTTGGAGGAAGGGAGAGCTATCTCCGGTTCTGTTCTAGCTGGTAGCTGGAACAGGTTTCAAGCTCTGTGGGTAGCAGAGTTTGGTTGAGGGATTTGTTTCCCTTGGTTATTCAAGCTGTGTGGCAGCACATTGTTCGCAGACTGAGTCTGCAGGTTTCTAGCATTGGCTAGTGGAATCCTTACTCTAGTTGGAGTGAGGGGTGGATGTAGATTGTGGACTACAATCGAACCACCTTAAAATCTCTTGTCTCCTCTGTGGTTTGCTGCAATCGTTGATGCTCTCTATCTGCTTGGCAATGTGCTTGTGTGTGGACGGCCTCTTCCAATCGCACCTTATTACTCTGTCTTAGTTTCTCACTGCATTAGCTATTTTGTTTAGCTATATTCGGTAGGGTGATTTTCGAAGTAGTGATTTTCCGCTGAAGTTTCAGAAATCGGGAGTGATCTATTCATCCCCCCTTCTATATCACTCTTGCTGCGCTAACATTTGGTATCAGAGCAGGTTTGCATCATGTGGACGAACGGTCAGGGAAATGCTAATGGTCCTAGAAGCTTCATGGCTGAAGGTCAATCCATTAGTCGCCCTCCATTTTTTGATGGTAATAACTATCTGTTTTGGAAGAACAGGATGGAAGTGTTTATCAGGGCTCAGAGCCATAAGCTGTGGAGAGTAATTACTGTTGGGCCGTATGATCTGCCACCGAACGAGGACGCGTGGACAGATGACCATGTCAAGCTATCTTCACTCAACTGGACGGCGCTGAACATCATCCAGTGTGCTGTTCACCCAGAGGAATATGCTCGCATATCTGCCTACAAGACTGCCAAACGAATGTGGGACGAGCTGCAGCTAATCTATGAAGGTACAGCTCAAGTGAGAGCCTCAAAGGTAAATGTCTACACCTCTGAGTATGAACTGTTTAAAATGAAACCAGAGGAGAATATTACTGAAATGTATGCTAGGTTATCTTTGATCACGAATACTCTTAAGGGGCTAGGGAAAGAGCTAGCTGAGGCAGACATTGTCAGGAAAATTCTGAGATCTCTATCCCCGGCATGGCACACTAAGGCCATTGTGATTGAAGAGTCAAAAGATCTGACTACCTTGACTGTGAATGAACTCATAGGATCCCTCATGACCTATGAGATGAATTTCAAAGGAGGCGGTGAAGGAAGTGATAGGAAGGCTAAGAATGTAGCTCTAAGGGCATCCCGCAACAAGGGTAGCAACAGCGGGAACAACAGCAGTAGCCCCGAGTCCGAGTCCGAGCTTGATGGTTTTTCTGATCTCGACCAGGAGGAGCAGGCAATGCTCACTCGACAGTTCAGAAAATTTTTGAGAAAAAGGGGAAGACCTTTAGGAGGAAGAAGCCATATTCCTTTGGCAAGAATGCTGAATCTAGCAATCATAAGGACAGAAATTCTAAGAGACTTACTTGTTTTCATTGTAACAGACAGGGACACATGAAAGGCGAGTGTCCAGATCTTCAGAAGAAGGGTCCCTACTTTCAGAGGAAGAACACAAAGGTGCAGAAGAAGAAAAAATCTCAGGCGATGGTCTGCACATGGAGCGAGGAAGAAGAAGATCCCGAAGACACTTCCTCAGAGGAATATGAAGAAGGAATTTGCCTAATGGCAAACAGCGAGGAAGAGGTAATAACTGTCTTTGAAAATTTCTCGATTGATGACTGGGAGGATGCTTATGGTGAATTGTTAGATAAGTTTAATTCTCTTAGTAAAGAGCATAGAGTTCTGAAAAGAAAACTTAATACCACTGTTGAAGAACAAACCCAGGTCTGTGAGGAAAATCAGAAACTAAAAGAGCAACTAGAAGAAATGACCTCACTAAGAAAAGAAAATGATAAGCTCAAGGGAGAAAACCAGGACAGTCAAAATCAGCTGAATGAACTCAAAATACGAATTGAAGAAAGCTTAAATGAAAGTAGAGTGAACTCAGAAAAATACGAAGCTGTTAAGAAAGTCAATGGTGAACTTCTAAAAAATTCTGAGTCCCTTCAAAAGGAGCTGGAAGACAAACAGAAAGTCTTGGAAAAGTTTGTCCAAGGAAAATCCAGTCTGGATGCAATACTGGGGCTAGGGTTAATTTCAATAAGGAGGGTCTAGGCTATGACCCATCTAACAAAAGACCCTTACAATTCAAAACCATTACCTTCTGCCCAGAGAAGGAAAAGAAAAGCTGGACACACCATCCAGCTCAAACAGCAGTAAGGGAACTCAAGGTCAGAAGGAAAGTTCTAAAAACAGTGCTGGTCAACATTTTAAAATGGGAATGAATTTTATGAAAAATTTCACTAAGCCTACAAATCAGAACATAAATGATAAATGGACCAAGCAAGGGGATCAGAAGAAAAGATGGAAGTACTACAATCAAATGGGTCCAAAGAGGACCTACTGGAGAAATGATCATCATCTTCAAAAATCTGCTGATCAACAAACTTACAGGAGATATTCTAGAAATGGCAAGCCTAATGAATGGAATAAAACTTACTTTTCCAGACCAGCCGGCTATAATTTCAATAAAACAGAAGTAAAGGTGCCAGAGAAAATAATGTTGAAGCAAATCTGGATTCCTAAACATTTGATCAGAGAATTGAACAATGTCTTTGGACCCAACTCATCTTGGGTTCCAAATCACTTTGCTTGACTTTGTTGTGTAGGTCGGCCTGGCAGCTGAAGACAACAAGTGGTACCTCGACAGTGGCTGCTCCAGGCACATGACAGGAGACCGATCCAAGTTCAGCAAGATAGAGATGAAGGTAGGGGGTCTGGTCAAGTTTGGAGGAAAGAACAAAGGTAAGATAATTGGAGTTGGCACAGTAGGTAAGACTTCCACAAACTCCATTGAAAAAGTTCTACTTGTGGAAGGTCTGCAACACAACCTGATTAGCATTAGTCAGTTATGTGACAAGGGTCACAGGGTTGTATTTGATGATAATTCATGCAAAATCTTTGAAATAAATTCTGATGTGGTTAAATTTGTAGCCAACAGATTAATAATGTCTACATAGTAGACTTAGATGAGGAATCTGAATCTAATATTTGTTTATCTGCCAATTCTGAAAATGATGTTTTTGAATGGCATAGACGTCTAGGTCATGCTAGCTTTACTACTTTAAATAAATTGGTCAAGCATGATTTAGTTAGAGGCATGCCTAGAATTAAATTCAATTCTATATCAAAATCATGTGATGCCTGTGCTCTAGGCAAACAGACCAGAAATTCTTTTAAATTAAGATCTGAGCCATTGTCCTCTAGACCAATGGAACTTCTCCATATGGACCTTTTCGGTCCCACTAGAACTCAGAGTCTTAATGGAAACAGGTTTGGCTATGTCATCATAGATGACTTCTCTAGATATTCATGGATATTCTTCTTAGCAAATAAAAGTGATGCATTTCAAAAGTTTAATCTATTTTTCAATAAGGTCAAACAAGAAGGAAAACACAAGATCTGTACTATTCAATCTGATCATGGAGGTGAGTTTGAAAACTCCATGTTTTCTGATCTTTGTGAAAGAGAGGGACTAACTCACAAGTTTTCTTCTCCCAGGACACCTGAACAGAATGGGATTGTGGAGAGAAGAAATAGAACTATGGTGGAGATGGCCCGAACCATGCTGATTGAAAGTAAGTTACCAATAAGGTTTTGGGCAGAAGCGGCCAATACAGCAACTTACATAATCAACAGGGCCATGGTACGACCCATTCACAAGAAAACACCCTATGAGCTTCTAAAAGGTAAGAAACCAAACTTGTTTCATTTCAGAATTTTTGGAACAAAATGTTTTATTCATAACAATGACAAGAAAGATTTAGACAAGTTTGAAGCTAAAAGCTCCCCTGGAATATTTTTAGGTTACTCTGAAGTGTCAAGGGCATATAGGGTATTTAACATATCAGATTAGAAAGTAGAAGAGTCTCCACACATTATTTTCAGTGAAAAGAAAGGTGTGTCTAACATTGAAAATTTTGACAGGGACTCCAATCATGATGGAGAATTCCTAGAAGACCAAGAAGAAGAGAAGACTCAGCTGAGTGGAACAACAAATCCCCTCAATCAGGAAGGGCCAAGAGAAACAGGTGAGTCTTCAACCAATGTTAGATTTCTTAAAGACCATCCGATAGATAATGTCATAGGCAATCCTGAAGATCCACTTCGGACTAGGTCTCATTTTAGGAATGTGAATAATGATGACTTAATTACTTTAATCTCACAAATTGAACCCAAAACAGTAGAAGAGACCTTGGCTGATCAAGCTTGGGTCAATGCAATGTGTGAGGAATTAGGCCAGTTCGAAAGAAATAATGTCTGGGAACTTGTTCCAAGACCAGATAATGTTAATATCATAGGAACTAAGTGGGTGTTCAAAAATAAAATGAATGAAGATGGAGTCATCTCAAGGAATAAGGCCAGATTAGTAGCCAAGGGCTACTGTCAGGAATTTGGTGTAGACTTCGATGAATCCTATGCACCTGTTGCTAGGATGGAAGCTATAAGAATGTTGCTTGCCTTTGCATGTTCAAAGAATATAAAACTCCAACAAATGGATGTTAAAAGTGCCTTTTTAAATGGAGTCATTAAAGAAGAGGTTTTTGTTGAACAACCCCCCGGATTTCAATTCTCTCCTCAACCTAACCAAGTTTTCAGGTTAAACAAAGCCTTGTATGGTCTAAAGCAGGCTCCAAGAGCATGGTATGAAAGATTGACTGAATTTCTGATCAGCAAGGGCTACAAAAGAGGTAAGGTTGATCAAACTCTATTTACCAAGGGTACAAATAGAGATCTCATCATAGTTCAGGTATATGTAGATGACATAGTATTTGGATCAACTAAGCATGAACTATGTGATGAATTTTCTAAAATGATGTCTGCTGAATTTGAAATGAGTTTGGTTGGTGAACTAAAATACTTTCTTGGCTTGCAGGTACAGCAGCTAGAGGATGGGTGCTTCATCAACCAGACCAAATACACATTGGAACTGTTCAAGAGGTTTGGTATGGAAAACCTAAAGCACATTACAACACCCATGGGTACCAATACCTCACTGGATGCAGATGAGACAGGTAAAGAAGTAAATGCCAAACTTTATCGAGGTATGATTGGATCTCTTCTTTACTTGACAGCTTCTAGACCTGATATACAATTCAGTGTAGGAATGTGTGCAAGGTATCAGTCTAGACCTACTGAATTACATTTAGCTGCAGTGAAAAGAATTTTCAGATATTTGTCAGCTACTCATTCTCTTGGTTTATGGTTTCCTGCATCACACACATTTAACTTAGTTGCATACACAGATGCTGATTATGCAGGCTGTAAACTAGACAGGAAAAGCACTAGTGGTCATTGTGAATTTTTGGGTGGGTGTTTAGTGTCTTGGGGCTCCAAGAAACAACATTCTGTGGCCCTCTCCACTGCAGAAGCTGAATATGTAGCTGCAGGGAGTTGTGGAACACAAGTCATATGGATTAAACACCAGCTTCAGGACTACCAAGTAGACCTGGGGTGCACACCTATCTATTGTGATAACACAAGTGCCATTAATCTTGCCAAAAATCCTATTTTGCATTCACGCACCAAACACATAGAGATAAGGCATCATTTCATAAGAGATGAGGTTTCTAAAAGCAATTTTGAACTGATTCATGTAGGCACAGATAATCAGATTGCTGACATCTTCACTAAACCTTTGGATAATGAAAAATTCACAACACTGAGAAGAGAATTAGGCTTATACAAACTGTCTTAAATGTGAAGTCTATTCTTTTTGTGAGGGGGAGTTCTGTCTATCTGTTGGTTAGCTTTCAGGACTGCTTTGAGTGAGGGGGAGCTGATTGAGCTGTGAGAGGAAGAGTTCTTTGACAGATTCAAAAAGTTTGACCAGATATGTGTCTTTGCTGGTTTTCATGACAGATCTAGTGTGGTTCTCTCAGACAGTAGAATGTCACTTAATTCTTAAGTCTATAAGTCAGTGATTCTAAAATCCAGTCAGAATCTTTCCTTTAGTATTCTTTCAGAGATCTGGATTAATTGTAAAAGGTATATCTTCCTACATTGTTAATAATTCTGGTTCAGGCCAAAACTTGTATGTCTTGATATCTGACCCAATCAGCTTGAAATCTAGACTTCAAGACTCACTTCAAGAAATAGTCCTTCTGGTATTGTTTTCAATCATTCTATCTCTTTAACACAAGGGCTTAACTGAACAAACATGTCTTGTTTTGGGCACTGAGAAACTGGGAGTTTCATCAATGAAATGAATATTTCTCCTATGTCATGAGGTGTCAAATGCTTAAAAATGAATGAAAAGACATGACAGAGCAATGGTGGCTTGCTGGTGAGTAACTGGGGACTCTGGCCTCTAATCAAGGTATTTTCTCATGTCAAAAGCCACAGTTACTAACTCTGTTCCTTAATAATAAAAAAAAGGACAGTAATGGGGTACTCACTCTGAGTAACTGGGGATTCAGGCCTCTAATCAAGGTGTCTCTCTAATGTCAAAAGAGTGAATCACCAACTTACTCATTGATCTTCTTGAAAATCATCTCAAAAATTCCTTGTTGTTGTGCAACTAATGGATTGCTTGTCCTCAATACCTTGAGAACACCTCTCTGAATTTGTCTCTTGCTGTCTTGTAGGATAGTTGAATGCTCAGCTATATCAGGCCATACTTGTTAACTCCTGCTCTAAATCATACACTTTGTATGCTGATAAACATGTCTATCATTCTATGTCTCTATTGTGTACTGGAGTTTACAGAATCTTCACTTGAGTTTAGAACCTCACTTATTCTCTTAAGACCTACTCATGACTTTCTGCACTAAGCAGTTACTGCACTTCGTCCTCATGTCTCCAACACTTTCATATACTCTGCATTTCCTTTTGCTGATGTCAAAGGGGGAGAGAAGTTTAGCAATATCAGTAGATCAGATCATGAGTTGTGGGGGAGTTGTTTTTTGAGAAAGAAGTGCTTCTGCAGTAGTGTTTAATTTGTCTGTGCTTGCACTTGCTTTGAATTTGCTTTGTTTGTTGAAGCTGCAGTTAATTGCTTGCTATGCCATGATATTGCTTGATTCATAGTGTTGCCATCATCAAAAAGGGGGAGATTGTTGCATCCCTACGGTTTTGATGATGTCTCACACTATAAATCAATCTTCTATCTCTAGATTAATTCATGTTTCATCATGTAAATGAGTGCAGTTCATATGGTTGTCAGATAATATACTCTACTTGATTCTGTCTACACTCTGTCTGCATAGTCTGGACAGTGGTGGGTCGACCCCTCCTTGCTGATGAGTCGACCCCTCAGTACATTAATCATCTTAGTCAGTCCATTCATTGGCCTTTCTATTCAAGTCCATACAACAGGACTGTAGCCTGTTTATCTGAAAGTCTATACATCCGGCAAGGGGCCATGTCTATACATTCTCCCGTTGAATTCATTCAAAGTCTATACATCGGTTTGATTGAGTAAGTCTGTACAACATGCCTTGTTGTTCATAGCCTTTAAAGTCTGTACATTGGCTTCATATCATAAAGTCTATACATTGGCTTCGCATCTGCAAGTCTGTACATCGGCTTCAACTCTCCAAGTCTGTACATCACCTTCAGACTTTCAAGTCTATACACTCCATGCTCATTCAAGTCTATACATCCACAGTGTAACTTCAAAGTCTGAACATTGTCTCACTCCGTCAAAGTCCATACATTCTCAGCTGAACCCCATGTCTATACAGTGGCCTCGAGCTTCTCAAGTCTACACACTGTCTTCGGCCTCAAAGTCTGTACACTCGCTGCACTGTACAAGTCCATACACTGGCAGCCCTACAGAAGTCTATACATTGGCTCAAATATTCCAACTCTGTACAATGGTCCTTCGAACACTCCAAGTCTATACAGTCTGCTTTCACGATTCAGAGTCTATACATCGTTCCTCAAAGGCTAAGTGTATACACTGCTCACCGTCTCACTAAGCGTCTCACAGGCTAGTCTATACATCACTGTGGCTGCTCAAAGTGAAGCATAGTCTATACACTCCTCACCTTTCCCTACGTTTGGCCAAGTCTATACACTCATACCTTTCCCTACCTTTTCTGGCCAAGTCTACACATCGTTTACCTGGCGTTTGCTTCAAAGTCTAAACACTCGTTTCTAAGAAAAGTCTATTCAATCGTCTTCATAGGTCCTAAAGTCTGTACAGCCCTTCCCTCAACAGGTCTATACACTCGGTGGCTTCATACACTTCACAGAAGTATACACACTCCCTCCTGTAATGATAATGCATTCTTTAGCAAGTATATCCACTGAGATTGCATAAAGTCTTACAAGTCTATACACTCTCTCAGTGTACACACTTATTCAGTTGCTGCTTCTGAAGTATATACACTCGTGTTAAAAGCCTGAACTAACTAAGTATATACATTCCTTTTGTCTCTGTCTGTAGGTGATTCAGGCTGATGATTGGGCACGTGATCCGAGGTTGGCACCTGGCACGTGATCCAAGAAACCAGGAACATGACACGTGGATGGCAACCCAGTCAGGATGCTGCCATGTGGTCGAAATTCAAATGATCTGGAAAAAAGTTCATGGGCGGGAACCTGAAAGCCACACGCCAATCGTCTGCTATATATATGGAGCATCGTCCTTCAGTAGAAGATGATCGTGAAAAGAAAGAGCAGAAGGCATTTGTGTGAGGTTACACGATCCAGAAAAGAGAAAGAGCAGAGAGTCTCATTTTATCCAGATCTGAGAGGAATATGTTTGAGAGAGAGAGAGAGCAGTGTCTGTGGTTTGAAGAATTGCTTCCTCAGAAGCTACATTTGTGTTGGTTTTTCAGAAATGACTGTTGTTCTTCGTTGGTCTTTGTTTCTCTTATGTTTTTCTTTGTATTTGCTCATACTTTTGATTCCGAACTGTTTCCCTCCGTTGTTTGGAGGAAGGGAGTGTTACTCCGGTTTCCCTCTGGGCTGTAGAGGAAGAGAGATCGTAGATCTCTAGTTTTGCTAGTGACGGGTTGTCATTAGCAGGTTCCCTCCGGGTTGGAGGAAGGGAGAGCTATCTCCGGTTCTGTTCTAGCTGGTAGCTGGAATAGGTTTCAAGCTCTGTGGGTAGCAGAGTTTGGTTGAGGGATTTGTTTCCCTTGGTTATTCAAGCTGTGTGGCAGCACATTGTTCGCAGACTGAGTCTGCAGGTTTCTAGCATTGGCTAGTGGAATCCTTACTCTAGTTGGAGTGAGGGGTGGATGTAGATTGTGGACTACAATCGAACCACCTTAAAATCTCTTGTCTCCTCTGTGGTTTGCTGCAATCATTGATGCTCTCTATCTGCTTGGCAATGTGCTTGTGTGTGGACGGCCTCTTCCAATCGCACCTTATTACTCTGTCTTAGTTTCTCACTGCATTAGCTATCTTGTTTAGCTATATTCGGTAGGGTGATTTTCGAAGTAGTGATTTTCCGCTGAAGTTTCAAAAATCGGGAGTGATATATTCATCCCCCCCTTCTATATCACTCTTGCTGCGCTAACAAAGCATGTCATCAAGACGGGGAATGGGAAACCTATACTTGACAGTGATCTTATTGATGGCGCGGCTGTCAACACACATCCGCCAGGTGCCATCCTTCTTGGGTGTGAGCAAGGCAGGGACCGTACATGGGCTCTTGCTCACCCTGAGGAAACCTTTGTGGATAAGGTCCTCGACAATCCTTTGGAGCTCAGCATACTCCTTGGGGTTCAGCCTGTAGTGGGGAAGGTTGGGTAGGGTGGACCCAGGGACAAGATCAATGGCGTGTTGAATATCACGCATGGGAGGGAGTGTTGAAGGCAAGTCTGCCGGAAAGATATCTTGGAAGTCCTGCAGGGTTGCCTGGACTTCAGGTGGGATGGAGACTTGGGACTCCTCAGGGGTAATGGTGACGATAACAGCCCAAACAGGGGCACCCTCGGCAACCTCTCTATTCATCTCACGAACACCTATGAAGTTAAGGTGCCTAATCGGGTCATGGTCAACCTTAGGGGCCTTAGGGATGGATATGACAGGTGTAGGAGAGGAGGGAATGGGAAGCTTCCCTTTGGTGGGGGTTGGGGCATTCTCCTGAATTTTTGGAGATGCAGCGGGTGTGGAGGTAAGACTCTTTCCCGTGGCCACCTTTGGGGGTGTTGGGAGTAACTGAATCCTCTTCCCATTGTGGGAGAAGGAACACTCATTGGACCGACCGAATGTAGTAAGGTCTACATCGTAGATCCATGGCTGTCCTAGGATGATGCTCTCGACCTTCATAGGCACTACATCGTATAGGATTTGTCCTTGATAGGACTGGAACTGGATGGGAATGACACATGTAGTGGTGACTGGGATAGACGTGTCGTCAACCCAAGCCACGTTGTATGGTCTTGGATGAGGATGTGTAGGTAGACCTAGACGGGATACAAAGTCTGAAGAGACTGCATTGATACAGCTCCCGTTGTCAAAGATCACCTTGCAGGGTTGAGTTTTGACCATGATGTAGGTTTGGAAGATGGAGGTTCGACGCCAGTCGTCCTCCTGTGGGTGTGCGAGGATGCAGCAAACTACACCTAGTCTTCCCTGGTTTGAACTTTCGGCAATTTCTCCCACTTGCATGTACTCGACATGCGTTCCATCATACCCTACATCTAACTCCTCAAACTGGGCCACGAGATCAGGGTCAGGCTCATATCTCTCAAGGGTTTCTCCTTCCTGAGGTGGAAGCTCCATGGACTGGGGGTCGGTGATGACCAAGGCTCGGGTGGGGCAATTGATGACAATATGCCCTAGGTTATGACACATGAAGCATCGGACTCCTGAGATAGGGGCTGGTTGGGAGGTGCTAGGGATGACCCCTTTTCCCTTGTCATCTCTCCTCTCAACTGGTGAAGTATACTCCAGCCTAGGCACAGCAGCGGGTGCAGGTAAAGGGTTCCTTGGGAACGGAGCAGTAGGGGCAACGGCCCTAAGTGGGGTAGCAGTAGGGACGTAGGAGGTGGAGGGGCCAGCTCTCTCAGTATAGCGGACTATGGGGTTTCGGGGTTCAGGTTGGCGGTAGATGGGAACCCGAGGTGGGACCACCTTTTGAAACCTCTCAACATCTCGTGCAACCTGGTAGGCGTGTTCGAGGGTGTTAACCTCCCGCAAAAATAATTTCCGCTGAATACTCTCGTGCAAGCTTGCCCTAAACCGAGAGAGGGTGACAGAGGCATCCTCCATGGCTTGACTCCGAAGGAAGTAGTCATCAAATTTGGTGATGTACTCGTCCACGGACTTTCCATCTTGGGTGAGTTTCTGCCATTGGTCTAAAAGACGCTGATGGTAGGAAGGTGGCATATACTTCTCCCTCAATTTCTCCTTCATTTCTTCCCACGTGCTAATAGGCTCCTCTCGTCTCCGTGCTAGGAGATTCTTAACAATACACCAGTAGGTCTTGGCTTGACCCAGGAGTTTCATTTTGGCAAACCTCACCCTGGTGGCAGGGGTCATGCGGCGATGCCAATCAAAATATTGGTCAATCCCGGTCTCCCAATCAAGATATGTAGCGGGGTTGAGGGACCCATCAAAACTCGGAGCGTCAATCTTGACGTTCCGTAGGATAATATCCTCATCATCATGGTCCCTCTCTCGAGACGTACGGGCCTCTTGCTCTCTACCTTGGGGAGCCTGATTTGGGCAAGCTTGCTCTCTCTCCTCCCGAGGATTGGCTACGGGATCGCCATGGCCATTCACTCGTCCTTCCTCTCCCTTCAGTCGATCCTCTAAGGCTCGGATCCTCTCATCTAGCTCGGCTCGAAGTTGGCCTATGGATTCTTCAAAATGGGTTAGAAGATTATGCTCGAGCTGAGCCAACATAGCACTCACGCTCTTCTGATCTATGTGGGATTGTAGAGTTGAAGGGCGCTCTAGACGGCCGGATGAATTCCTAGACCAACGTGGCATGCATGACTTCGGACCTAAATGATGCAGTCCTGGGACCGATAATTAGCAAGCTATAGACCCGAATTTTGTTGGCTAAATAGGCAAAGGGCCAAGTTGAAGGGACCGGTCAGGGAGAGTTGCTTGCCCGTAGGTAAAGTAGTTGTGGAACTACCTCCTGACAATTAGGGTGCCCTAATGTGACAGCCTAGGGCCTTAAAGGATAGGTGCATACAAGCTCTCGCTCTCCGTCCACAGTGATGCACTCGGGAGACTGGCTGCATGGATCGGGCACTCTCTCACTTCGCGCGGCAATTGAAAGGATACTAAATGAGTAAGTGAGGGGAGCACGCACCTAGCTAGACTGAAAAGTCTAACTCCGATCGGAGACGAGGGCGAGCGGGGACTTGCGTGCCCGCACGGCGTCGAAGAAGCTTCACCGGTTACAAAGAATTCTCTCCTCGCAGGGAGGTCGCAATTATTACAAAACCACGTGACTTAAAAATTTCCCACGCAGGGGAACAAATCACTCCAGACTTTCTCCGCGCAGGGAGACTTAGGGGCACCCACACTCCGTGAATTACGGACTGTGTGTCGGCGATCGGGTGACTCAACCGTTGATCGAGCCGGGATTGTGGACTCGGGTGACAAAGGAATAATAAGTCAAAAAGATGTAAAAATATATATATATAGATATATATAGGATTATATATATCTCAAATATATATATTATATAAAAATTTTTTAAACCTCTTTTCTTAATCAAATAATTTATATAGATATATATAAAGATATATAATATTATATATATTCCACATATATATTATATATATATAACATGTATTTTTTTTCAAATTTCACCACTCCTTTTTTGACTTTTTTTTTCACATGTTTTCTTCTTTTCAACCTTCCTTTCTTCCTTTTTTGATTTTCAACACTTAACCCACTTTTTTTTAGACTTTTCCCACACTCACTCTTTCAAGCCTTTCGGCTGGTGGTCAATCAAGGGAGGCGGCTCACGCAGTGCAGGGTGACCAAGCCGGGAGGAGGCGGGCCCGGACACGGGCGGGCTCGGGGGTCTGCTGGCGCCGGCGGTGCGTCGGCAACGGCCAGGTAGGTGCCGCCAGGCGCGGGCCGGGTGTGGGTCAGGAGCGGGAGGGGCCGGACGGGCCCAGGGTGCCTGCGCACGCGGGTGCAGGCGCGGCCGGGTGCGGCCGAGAGTGGGCCGTGGGCGCGGGCGGGGCCCTGGGTGCGAGAGCGGACGCGGAGGCTGGCGGGGTGGCGCGCGAGCGGCGCGAACAGCCCAGGTGCGGACGCCGGGCGACGGTGGCCGCGGGCGCTGGCGAGGGAGATGGTGGCCGCGAGTGGCCGGCAGCAGCGGGCGGGGCTCGGGGCGACGGTGGCCGCGGGCTCATCGGTGTCGGGGAGGACGACCGGAAGCGACGGCGTGGGCCGTAGGTGGAGGAAGGGGCCGATCGCGACGGCCCTGCCGTAGCCGGGGGGGGGGGGAAGAGGTTGCAAGGGAAGAGAAACACAGGGGGAAAAAATAGAGGGAGAGAAATGGAGAGAGAGAGAGACTCACGGGAGAGAGAGAGAGATTAGCGTGAGGGAGAGAGAGAATAGTGAGAGAGAGAGTCTGACGGAGAGAGAGAGAGTAATAGTGAGAGAGAGAAACAGATAGAGTACAGAGGGGGGTTTCGGTGCTTAAATTTTTTTTTTCTCTCAACTTTTTTTTCTTTCTCTTTTCTTTATCAACCGTGAGCTTCTATGTTCTCTCTTTTTTTTGTTTTTCTTTCTTTCTTTTTTTTCACTCTAGCAACCTAGAGAGAGAAAGGGAGACGACGGAGACGTCGGGTCGTCGGAGACGCCGTTGTTGGGCTCTGATACCAATTTGACGCGGCGGCGACGTGAGAATGGATCGACGGCACTCCGGGACGCGAACAGGACGGGAACGGATAACTGCTATCTCACACAGCTCGGCCTCACGCCGGACGGTCTCACACCGGGCGACACACTCAAATCTCACAAGGGAGAAAAGAGGGAAGGGAATAGCACAAGAGAGGAGCTCTCTCACGTACAACAAACTTTCTTCAATTCATCATATCATACGTAACAAGCATTGGCCTCCCTTTATATAGGAGGGAGGCTATTGTAACCATACCTTTTAAACTTTACAAATAGCACATATGTCCTTAGCCTAATAAAACAAGCTTACTTACCTAACTTTTGACTTGGGGGTTTTAACCAAATAAAATACACAAAACACACATGTTTGTTTGACTTAGACTAGCCTAATAAGACGAAAGAAAAATACATGTAGGGATACATGTATACATACACACAAATACATATACTCAATACGCAATATACTACCGTAGCCATAAGCCAAGTCGTCAAGAAGGATCTCCGAGCCAAAAGCTCGGTGTAGTGGCGGTGCGGCGTCGGCTCCGAGTAGTGGGCCCGGTAGTAGACCCAGTGGTGTCCCCACCACACCTGGACCCTTAAACCCACGGGCATGCTAATCGAGGTAAAACGATTCCTCCGGAAACCCAAAAACACTGTCACGATACCCACGGGGTGTCCGGGACACTCACGGGCCAAAGGTCGGTCATTGGGTCTCAACTAGACCGACCGGTGCCAAAAATAGGCTTGCCTACCGCATTTTGATCGACCAGACCCCTGGGGTCCGTCGACCAACAGGGTCGGTCGACCGGCCCAGGATGGGCGGTCGACCACCCACGCTTAGGGGAGGGGGCCACCCAAGTCGGTCGACCGGCCCAGGCCGGTCGGTCGACCGAACTGAGGCGACAACCCCCCGTGGCAAACGCCGATCGGTCGATCGAACTGCCCGAGTCGGTCGACCGAACTGCCCGAGTCGGTCGACAGATTACGGCAGCAAACCCTCGGATCCCCATCTAGGGGTCCGATTCCACCCCCCAATCACCTCCAGGTGATGGGGAAAACAACGGGGATCAATCCCCAGGTCCCAAAACCCAAAATGGGAAGGAAGAAAGCGGTAAAATGGCATTCGATCCGTCGAAACCATCACACGCCCTAAAAACATGATTTTTAACCCCCGGTGTGAAATAAACTCACTTAGCTCACCATGGCCTACCAAATCTATGAAAATTAAAGTACAGGGGTTAAGGATCCGTCCCCCTACCTGCATCGAAGATTCAACGCGCCGTGGACGCCGTTCCGTCGTGAAACGCAGTTAGAACGCCGTCGGGAATGCGAAACCGCGAATCGCCTCCACCGCGCCACCGGCCCTCAATCCTCGACCCGTCCTCGCTCCATGCCATCATAGCATCTCCGCCTCGCCCTTGCCTTGCCTCGTCAGCCTCCCGAAGAGGAGAGGGAGAGAAAGAGAAGAGAGAGAGAGTGAAAGAGAGAGTGAGATAAGAGAGAGGGGGTGGTTTAAATACAAAATCCAGATTTTTTGAAAAATATGAAAAATAGGGAAACATACTCCCCACGATCCTCGAAAAACACATAACGCGCTGGTAACGTCCCGGAGTCGGACAATGCATCGGTTCACCCTGCACAGGGTTCTGAAGGTTCAACAGGTAAAAACACGCGTAAGCCGTAAAACACTCTCCGGGACTCGCAACGACGCTCCGAACTAACGGATCCTGATATGAAACAATCAAAAAAAATCCGGGGTGTTACAGTCCTCCCCTCCTTATAGAAATTTCGTCATCAAAATTTGAGGCAACTACAATCTCAGAGGGAAGAACGACACACCCAGCTGGCAACGCTCCCAGAGCTCCAGCCAAACCTCGACACTCGCGAGAGCACAGATCCTGAGGGACACAGCCAGACAATGATCACGATCAACATGCCTCGCTCAACACCCCACACTCACCGATCATCAGAGTAGGCATATCCAAAAAGGCACAAGTCTGGCATCACCTTAGCCACAACGAAAAATCCAACCGTGGCTTCGCTGCCACAATCTCGCTCACCAAGGGAATGCAACCCTCGACACGAGAAACATCCACCAATCAAATCCCAAGCTCGGTGGACCGATCACACATCAGCTCCACTACCAGCTGACTGATCTCATGCCTTCCACAAGGGACGACTATCACTGAGCTTCCACCAGCTCACACAGTCATCACAATTGACTGCGACAAATCCGTCGGCTCCGCTCCAAGGACCATCTCATACCTGGCAAGCTGAACGCCCATAACAACACGGGAACAACTCTATCAGAACTCAAACTTCGACAAAGCCCAGGTCCCATCCAGGAAAAGGTACATCTCATAATCGGCCACCCAAGGCCTCACTGGCATACTGTTCTCACCGTTCTCGATGCACAACCACCAGCATCTTCTGTCTGTGAAAGACCATCCGCTGGTCACCAACAATTCATCAATGGGAATCCTCTGCTTGCTCAACTTCTTCCTTCTTTCCTGGGCCTCGACTAGATCCAAAGAGAACATTACAACTCTCGAGGCCATCCGCTAACTCTCGCACAGACCATCGCTGCAACACGAGCCGATCCTCACTCAGACACCACATCCAGACAAATCTCCACGCCAACTCTACCCTCTTAGGGGAGCACGGCAAAAATCAAAGGACAAGATTCTGGGATCCTCGGTCCTCACCTCACTCGACGCAGGCTTACAGGGAAATTCTCCCATGCTGGTCACAAGACCAAGGACCACCATCCAACGACAACTTCTTCAAGGGATCTCGCACAGAGGCACCGTTCATCGTCCTATCTCATCAAATCCCATCTCACCTCAAACACTCCAAATGGATGCCTGCCAACCCCCGGCTCCGCTCTTATCACAGAGCCACAGGACAACACCTGAACGATCCATGGCACACGTCTTCAGAACAGACAAGTGTCGCCTGCCACCATAGCATCCTGGTCGACGACGTCGCGACCAAAGCACACGAGTCCGCAAACCTCGCAAACTCTACCACCGCTGAGGCCTCTTCCACATCATCCTGAAACTTCCAAACTCAACTAGGCCTCTTGACAATACAGACCCTACTGTAGCCGATCACACGGCTAGCATTACCAGCCACTCACAGCTACCAACTGGGACCCACAATCTCTCAGAGATCACTCCTCGAGAACCACTAGCTTATCCGAGGACACAACTTCCAACACAAGTCAGGCACCAAGCCACCGACTCTAAACTCGTATCCTCGACCACTGTCAGGTGATACCTTAGCAACCTTATCCAGGTCTAGAACCTAAATGCCTGACACGGCTTCCAATAAATGAATCAGGTACTTATGCGGCACCCTTGCCCACATATTTCCCCAACTCTTCATCCTGCCAGTGCCACCAACCACAATACCTCAAGCAACGGCACGATAACAACATGTCTCACACAGCTCGAGATGGTCTCACACCGAGGAACCAATCCTCCGATGTTTTTCAACACAGCCTCAGGGAATCCACCCATAGCAACCAACGCTACGATCTCGGACCTGTGGGTTATGGGCCTACCAGGCTTCCGCTGCACACTCTGATCCACATGCACAGCCACCATAACAACGACTCAGGATCCGCCATCCATACAATCCTCAGCTCGGCTGGCTAACTCTAAACAGTAGGGTGACGAAAACACGGTTACCTCGAACCCAGAGCATAGACTCTCTCGCTAGTCTAGCAATCCTCTGCAACTCTGCAGGCTCTGATCCAACGCATCGTGAACCACAACACCAGCCAAGGATCATCACGAGCACTGCCCAAACAGCACACATCCTTCCGGAATAGCGCCAACACCCTTACGCATCAAGGGAATGGGTAACGCTTCTCACAGGCAACCTCATTGCCGCAACATAGGACGCGTCTCGCATGGACTTCATGGCACACAAGAGAGGCCAACCAATCCAAACACGTAATGCAAGATGACGAACTTGGCAAAACACGATCTCTTCGACCAAGGAGAAACCAACATACCTCCGTCCAAACGGAAGGTCTCCATGCTCAACCTGACCTCGAACCTCGCACACTCTAGGAATCACACCTTCTAGCACCAAGAAAAATCATAACCACCGTTAGGTCAGCTCCTCCGACAACACTTGGAAAGTGTCTCGTCGGACCATGATCACAGCACCTCTCGATGCACCACCACTGTAATTCCGTGAACTGTGACTCGCCATGCCTCGAGCACTGACTCTGCTGATCGCCAACCACACACTGCCACAACGGTTGGGCTAAATACTGCCATACGCTTCTTACCTACACCTGCCTCTGATCTCGGAACCATTAATGCACCAAAACGCTTACCGAGGAGCGAAGAAATTATGAATGACGCCAGGATCGAAGGTTGTCACATCTCTAGCCACCGGACATCATTCCCTAGAATCCGTCCATGATAACACCAATCTGATCTCTTGAGCTGCCACCGCGCGGACCATCGCGCCAAGAGCCACGACACGAACCACAGTCCGCACCTGCCAATGCTCATACTCAGTCCCAAAATCAGTCCCAAAATCGGCTGCGGAACCTTCACATCTCGCCTGCAATCTCACACAGTGCGTCCAAGGCAGTGCATAATGGCCCCAAATTCCACAATCTGGGCCAAAACCAAGCGACCGTCACACAATCTTGGACCCAATCTAGGATAAAGACAGTCCATTCATGCATAAAAACACAGGACTTAGAGCACTTAGAGCACCCTAGGACAACTCTGCCCAATCCTGCCTTGAAATCCACAAAATAGTCAGGATCGACACATCATTTCTGACACCACAGAGCACAACAACAACATCGGGCTCGACAATCAGTAGCTCATCTAGAAGATCCTCCGCTCATCTGAGCACATTTCTCGATTAAAGCACCAGCTCTGCTACCTCAAACCACGATCGCAACGCCTCAAGGGCTGGACAATTACCAAATTAGGGTGGCCAAAATGACAATAACTCCCTTGGACCACACTCATGGCCACTTAACCACGAACAATCCTCACTAGCCACCTGACCTCGCTGTAGGTTCCTCGAACGCAGCACCGTAGCAACGCACTTGCTGGCAACCTCTGCCCAACGCAGCATAACTGGGGCCACCACCCATCGGGAAGAAATCTCTCTATCTTATTCCTCGGGCCCCACACTAGCACTTCAACGAAACAACAACCACCTTCACAGTGCCAACTCAGTGCACTCAAGATCTCAAGCGAGAAATAACAGTGGAAAATAAACACAAAACCCTATGCCAGCCGCCGACTGTACTGGACCTTATAGACTCTGATCACTATAATGATCTCAAATTCTCATGTACTTTCCACAAACACACACATTCTGATACCATCTGTAACGCCCCAAGATTTGGATACCGGGAAGAACTCGATACCATTCGAATCCTGGTTTGCCGCCCACGAGCCGGAGGGCTCGGAAGGGCTAAAAGGTCTGTGTGAGTGGCAGTATACACAGAAATAAGAAATAAAGTAGGAAAAATAATAATAAACTAACTACAGAGTCAAGTCCAAAAATAAAGTACAGTCTGCAGAAAATAAGACGTACCCAATGCCGAGTGAACACTCGACACGGCGAGCTGGCTCCTAGAAATCTCAACGCAGCACCCTCGAACCTCGAAGGGGAACTGCAACACCTGAAAAGCAGGGGTGAGCCTCCTCTCACTAGCTTAGTAGGGGTCCCGCGGAACCCCAACAGTAAACAACGGCGACAACGGAACGCAGCAGTAACGGAGGGAGGGGCAAAGACGCTGGCTGGCAAAATCTTGACTCTATTGCTACTCCTACCGGTAACGGGAAAAGGACTCCTGATTCTACAATCGGGGACTGGACCAGCTAACACCATAGCTACCAAGGAAAAATCCACCGCAACTCTACCATGGGGACCTGTCACAAAGACGGGGCCTAACTTAGACCACCCGGTCCACGGGTACCGTCACGACCTCGCTATCGTGAACCCGACCTAGCCAAAGGGATGAAGCCCCGGTAATCCTACCGAGCATCCCTGGCCTCAACCTCGAAAAACACATAGAAACGGTCCGGGAGACCACGCCTCGCGGTCAGCAAATAGACTCTCAGGTCATGGAAACTCGTGTCCCGTGATGGGGGCACCTGCCCACTCAAAGCATGACTGGAAGCCTCCACCGATGACTTACTCTACACCTCAGGTGTCTCTCTCACCCCAGGCAAAAACTGAGACATAACACAAGTAACAACAGAAAACAAGGGTCTAGTCAGGGTCGTGCTCGTCAGAACGGGTCCGAAGTCCCCGACCATGTGTGCACACACTAAACGCCTGTACCGCATCAGGCCCTCTAGTTTGTTTTCCTCCCGACCCGGACTCGAGCCGCTACAGGGGAGGCCCTATGGCAAACCAGCCTAAAAACCATCTCTAACGGGTGTGGCTCTCCACCTACCCCCTAGGTGGGTTAGCACACGCGTGCCTAGGCAAGCCACTGTAGCTCTCCACCTACTCCCAGGTGGGTCGGCACAAGTGTGCCCATGAAGCTACTACCAGTGGGGGTCACCACAAAAACGACTCTCGGTGGAAACCACCAGAACGCGGACAGGCTACTGACAAGCCATGTCGCACGTGGCACAGAACATAGGTGGCACCGTGCCACTGGACTCCAGGCAGTCCGCTAAGCCTACTAAACCAACGATCCTTGCGTCACAGGACTTAGGGTCAAGACCATTGTACAGGACATCCCCAGGCCGTCAATATGGCCTATCCTTAGGTCAGAAACCTCGGTCCGATATAAGTCTTAAGGCAAGACATAACCGCCAACTCAATCCCTTCCAAAGGAACGCTAAGAAAACCTTCCAGCCCCAGGCTGGGTAAGTGGACTCACAGTCCACAAGCCATACGCACGGCCTACACGGAAACCACCTTTCAGAGAAGTTAACGATGTGCAGAAATAACCCTCCGCACTCATGCCAACCCGTGGCGACTCGATCTAGCGAAAATACACGAGCCCGGAACACAAGAGGGTCACCCTAACCCTTGAACCCATGGGCATCCTAATCGAGGTAAAACGGTACCTCCGGACACCCAAAAACACGGTCACGATACCCATGGGGTGTCCGGGACACTCACGGGGCCAAAGGTTGGTCATTGGGTCTCAACCGGACCGACCGGGGCCAAAAACGGGCTTGCCTATTACATTTCGGTCGACCAGACCGCTGGGGTCAGTCGAGCGGCCCATGCTGGGCGGTCGACCGCCCACATGCAGGGGAGGGGGCCACCCAAGTAGGTCGACCTGTCCAGGCCAGTCGGTCGACCGAACTGAGGCGAGAACCCCCCCCCCCCCCCCCCCCCCGTGGCGAACGTCGATCGGTCGACCGAACTGCCCTAGTCGGTCGACCGATTACGGCAGCAAACCCTCGGATGGGCACCTAGGGGTTCGATTCCATGTCCCAATCACCCCCAGGTGATGGGGAAAACAACAGGGATCAATCCCCGGGTCCCAAAACCCAAAATGGGAAGGAAGAAAGCGGTAAAATGTCGTTCGATCCGCCGAAATCATCACACGCCCTAAAATCATGATTTTTAACCCCCAGCGTGAAATAAACTCACTCGGCTCACCACAACCTACCAAATCCATAGAAATTGAAGTACAGGGGTTAAGGATCCGTCCCTCTACCTCCATCGAAGATTCGACGCGCCGTGGACGCCATTCCGTCTCGAAACGCCGTTCTAACACCACCGAGAACGTGAAACCACGAACCGCCTCCACCGCGCCACCGGCCCTCAATCCACGACCCGTCCTCGCTCCATGCCCTCGTAGCATCTCCGCCTCGCCTTTGCCTCGCCCCGTCGGTCGCCCAGAGAGGAGAGGGAGAGAAAGAGAAGAGAGAGAGAGTGAAAGAGAGACTGAGAGAAGAGAGAGGGGGGGGGTGGTTTAAATAGAAAATCTAGACTTTCTGAAAAATACAAAAAATAATAAAAAATACTCCCCACAATCCTCAAAAAGTGCACAACGCGCTGGTAACATACTGGAGTCAGACTTCGCATTGGTTCACCCTGTATAGGGTTCCGAAGGTTCGACATGCAAAGACACCCGTAAGCCATAAAACACTCTCCAGGAGTCGCAATGACGCTCCGAACTCACGGATCCTGATCCGGAAAAATCAAAAAAAATCTAGGGTGTTACAGGAAAGCATGAAAAGGTTAATGCTAGATCCATTGTTCCTTTAAGATATTTAAAGATTCTTTCTAAAGCAGACCAATGTTCTTAACTAGGGTTACTAGTGAATCTGCTTATTACCCCCACAGCATAAGCCAAATCAAGTCTAGTGCTCTTTGTTAAATACATGAGACTACCTATGATTTGTGCATATTTTTCTTGAGAAACAGGATTAATTAAATTTTTAGTTAAGTTAGTACCGGGAGTAAAGGGTGTAGAAACATGATTACAATCTAAATAATTGAACCTTTCTGAAATTTTATGCACATAATGTGATTGAGACATAGAGATGGCATTAGATGTTTTAATGAGTTTAATTCCTAATATCACATCAGCAGGACCTAAATCTTTCATGTAAAACTGAGAAGATAAAAATGACTTTGTTTCATTAATAATTTCCATGTTAGTTCCAAGTATCAAAATATCATCAATATAAAGACATAATATCACACAAGAAAGACCAACAATTTTACTGTAAACACATTTATCAGAATCATTTATAATAAAACCATTTCCTAAAACAACCTTGTTGAATTTTTCATTCCATTGTTTAAGTCCTTGTTTCAAACCAGACAAGGACTTAATTAATTTGTAAATTTTATTCTCCTGTCCACACATCACAAAACCTTCTAGCTGATCCATATAGATCTCCTCTTCTAAATGTCCATTAAGGAAAGCAGTTTTAACGTCCATTTGATGGACCTCGAGTCTATATATGACAGCCAAGGTAATTAGCATAAGTATGGTGGCAAATCTAGAAACATGAGAGTATGTGTCAAAATAATCCATGCCTTTCTTTTGTGTGTAACTTTTTGCTACTAATCTTGCCTTAAATTTATCAATAGAACCATCTTGTTTAAGTTTCTTTTTAAAGATCTATTTACATCAAATTAGTTTACACCAAGGGGGTAAATCACATAAAATCCATGTATGATTATTCATGATTGAATCCATTCGCTATTAATGGCTTCTTTCTAAAAGCTTGAGCCAACAGAAGCCATTGCATCTTGAAAGGTCTGAGGATCATCCTCGGCCAAATAAATTAGGAAATCATCACCAAAGTTCTTTTCTTTTCGTACTCTTTTAGGTCTTTATGCAACAAGTTCAGGTTCTATAATAGAAGTGTCATGTTGAGAGACATTGTGAGATGATGTTCCTTCTTCAATATGTCTTGTGACATTATTTTTCATAGGAAAAATATTTTCATAATAAACAGCATCAGATGCTCTTATTTTAATAATAGTGTTGACACTTATTTCACTAATATCAGATTTTATAACAAAGAACCTGTTAGCAGCACTATTTTTAGCATATCCAATAAAGATGTGATCTATAGTTTTAGGACCTATTTTCTTCTTCTTATTTTCAGGGATTTTAACCTTTACAAAATAGCCCCAAACTTTTAGATTATTTAAGTTGAGTTTTCTTTTACACCATAATTCATAAGGTGTAGTTTAAATATTCTTACGAGGTATCATGTTTAAAATATAGCATGCAGTTAATAAAGCTTCTCCCCACATATTGTTGGGTAAATCAGAATAGATTAACATTGAATTTACTACATCTAATACAATTCTATTTTTTCTTTTAGCAATACCATTAGATTAAGCAGAATAAGAGGTAGTTGTTTCAAGTATGATACCATTTTCTTCACAAAATTGAGCAAAGTCATTAGAAGTATATTCTCCTCCTCTGTCAGACCTAACCCTTTTGATAGTTTTCCCTATTTAATTTTCTACCAAGTTTTTATAGATTTTAATTTTTTCTAAAGTTTCATCTTTAGATCTTAAGAGATAGATATAACAAAATCTAGAGTGATCGTCTATGAAAGTTATAAAATATATCTTGCCATTTCTAGTTAATACACCATTTGAATCACATATATCAGTATGAATTAAATTTAAAAGATCACTACTCCTTTTAAAAGATTTAAAGGGATGGCTTGGGAGTTTTGCTTCAACACATGTTTCACATCTATACTTATTGAAGAGGCGTAATCTCGCGCTGATCCTGAGCCGTGAGATCCAGAGAGAGAATCTTTGGTCACGGTTACCACGTCTGTATGAACTGCAAGGCAGGAAACGGATCAGAGGTGCCCAGGGAGGAGTCCCTGGGAAAAACCCTCTGATGCTTAAGTCAGCAAGCGTGATAGAGCATGAATGTGAAGAGAGGGTAGGAGAAAGAGGGGGCACGAGATTATTCTCCACCAAGAGGTGTGGTGATTTTCTCTCAGGATCATTACTTGCCTTCTCGGAGGGTCTCCCTGGGGTTTATATAGCAGTCCGTTTAACGTAATAGTCTAGGGAGCTGAGGGGATTTCGGGGGGGTTACGTCCTCGTAGCGGGCTCTTTATGGCATAAGGACTCTTGCTCTCCCCTATCCCTTGGAGTTCCCTGCTCCTGACGGATGCGTAACAAACGCTTGGATAAGCTTCTGACAGTCGGTCCGAGCCAGAGGCACTTGCTCGGGGTTTTACCCTGAGCGATGAGTGTATAGCTCGGGTAGGCCATGTCGGGTCCCCGCAGGGGATCTCTTGACCGATCTGTCGCTCAAACTTCCGAACCTGAGGGCCGCCTAGGAAGTGCTGCTCCGAGTGAGTTTTGAGCTTGAAGTAAGTGGGACCAAAATGAGGCTGTCACTTTGGGGAGCTGGGCCTAGTTTGGTCGAATTGGACCTAGTTGGGCCGTGCTCTCGGGCGGCAGATTTTTCCCCTGTCCACTTGTCCCCCTCGTACTCCCGAGCCAAGATTTGGCTCGGATGAGTAGTAGTTATGGGGATGATCTTGGTGGCTCAGTTTGGGTGGAAAATTATCTATGACAGGGGCCACTTAATGCGGCTGTCCTAGGAGTATGCCTGTAATGATGACTCTTTTGAGTCGATGCGAGGAACCCCCTTCTTGGGTTTCGGAACGTCGTGCCGTTTCCCGCCAAGTTCATGGGGAGATAAATATTACGCATGCTTGCGTTCCAAACTTCCATCGTTTAGGGTTTTCTTTTTCTACCGCACCGGTATTTCGGAAGGGCTCATGCGCCGCGAGAGGGATTAGGAAGAGCAGCGACTTGCAGAGGCCTTTACAGAGCTTGCGGAGATTACGGCGGCGGTGATTCGCCCGCTTCCACCTCCTCCTGAATCGTCTGATATGACACTCTTTTCCTCCTCTTCCAGTTCCTCTCTTTCTTACATGGCAGAGCAACATCCTTCGACTGAGACGCGCGAAGCCAGGCCAAGCACGGGAAGTTTGGTGCCACAGTCTGAGCACCCCATGCGCAATGAGCTGGGCGAGGTCGAAATAAAGAAGATGGAAAAGCGGTATGGGCTGCCGTGGAAGTATTTTTTCTCTCCGTCGCAGCCTCATGAATCCAGCTTATCCTATCGTCTGGGCCTCTTCTGTATTTTCCTTCTGACTTGGAAGTGTGGGTTTTGCCTCCCTCTCCACCCTTTTATCGTGTGGTTGCTTCAATTTTACCGACTGGCTCCTATCCAGTTGGTCTCCAACTCGTATACTTTTATCTTTTCTTTCATCTTTCTCTGCCGCTCGTGTGGGCTTCACACTTCATTGGAGCTTTTCAATTCTTTCTTTGAGTTAAAGGAGCAGACCCACGCGGGCAAGGGCTTCTTCTACCTTCAGGCGAGGAGCAGAAGGAGCTGCGTGTCCCTTTCTGCCAAAGATTCTTCTCACAAGGGGTGGAAGACCCAATTTTTTTTTGGGTGGGTTCGTCCGTGGATGATGCCCCTTGGGATTTCCCGATGATGGTTAATTTCCATCCATCTATCCCTCCGAAGCAGGCGACGGTTCCTTCAGAACTGGAGGAGGAGATCAGGGTTCTCCAAGAGAATCGCTGGTCGACCGCCGAGTTGATGACTACGGTCAATATCGAGGATTATCCCTCCCGTGCGTTGTCGTCTCAAGGTAAGAACCTTAAGGTCCCGCGTCGCTACTTCTAGGCCGAGCAGGTAAGCTCTCTTCTGATGTTCTAACTTCTGCTGCTCAGATTCTAAGCGGACGAATGACGAGGGGGAACAACCGTAGGAGCAGGAGATCATCGATCTAGAGGAGACGCCTGCTCTGAGTGAAACCCAAGCTTCCGGGGACCCTTCCGACGTGCGAGACCGGGGCAAGCAGATTGCTCGGGGAGATGCTCCCGTGCGTTGCGGGGCCAAGCTCAAAGATCCAGGGGAGCGGCTGCTCCTATCTTCAATGAAGGCTCGGATTGTCGAGAAGAAGCGGTTGAAGAAGGCGGGGGTCTCTCGTTTGGCCGAGAAGCATGCTCGCCCGATCGAGGGGCCCGTCCACCTGGTCAAGGAGCGTTCAGTCGAGTAAGTTCACCACCAGGATCTCCCATCCATCAAGCCAGAGACGGCTACCGCTAGTGGGGGAGGTGTTACCGAACATGACAGACTGCAGACCGAGGCGATGGCCTCTGAATTCCTGACCGAAGTTGGTGGGGCGTAGGACGAAGCGACATCCTAGTCCGTGCCGAGCGTTGTCATCCCGAAAGTGGGGACGCTCGGGGGAGATGCTTCAGTCCCGACTCTTCCAGAGAGGATTCCTCCTCCCTCGGTTGGTGCACCCATCGCCCGGGCTTCTCTATATCAACGGTGTCGATCCTTGGTGCCTTCGATGAATCGGAAAGAAATCAGATGCGATCCCCCCTCTTTACTGTTCGAGTGGGTTATGGAGGGCGGTTTGATCATGGCCCAGCTGGGGGCCGAGATAACCGATTTCTTCACTCGGCTGGAGAGTGAAGAGAGGTCCCTCTCTCGGGTTCGTGCTGAGTCGGATCGGAGGATCAATCAGTTGACTTCCGAGCATGAAGTCTCTCGACGGGAGGCAACTTCGTTTCGGGCCCAGTTTTAGTCGAGCCAAGGGGAGGCTCAGACACTGGTCGATCAGCTGGCCCAGGCTCGCTATATGGCCAACCTGAAGGGCAAACTCCTGGAAGAGGAGTGTCAATCTCAGGTCGAGCGTTTCGAGCAGTGGAAGGCCGAGCGGGAGGAGCTCAGCAACTAGGTCCGAGGGGCCGAGCGAGTGCGGGAGGAAGCCGAGGTCACGCGGACTGAGGCTGAGGTGAAGCTGTCTGAGACCGAGAGGAAGTTGCTTGAGGTCGAGCAGAGAATAGCCGAGCTTGAGAAGGAGGCTGAGCGAGCTGAGGCCGAGGCGATCGAACAATACAGGAGTTCGGAGGGCTATCAAGCTGCTCTGGAGAAAGCCGCCTTCTCGTATTATGAGCCAGGCTACCATCGGGGGCTACGGAAGGGATTCACCCAAGGTTACCATCGAGCGGTCATTGAGGCCCAGCAGTAGGTGGCCGACGAGTTTGTCTTTTCTTCCGGGCAACTCTACGACTTGGACGCGGATACTACGGATTCTCCCTCTTCGACGTCGAGCGAAGGAGGCAGTGGGGATGCCTGCTGCTCAGCAGAGGGATCCCCAACTCCGGTCACCTCTAGAGGGCACGCGGTCAAGGCAGTTCCCACACAAGTGGGGTCAGTGTCTGGACTGGCCGTCACCGAGGGTACCGAGGGCAGATCCCTTGGCGCTGAGGATCCTCCAACCGCCGAACCTCAAGAAAGGCTGCGGGCCTCTCGGAGTCCCCCTATTTTCATAGACTAGGAGGAAAACGAGTTCAACGCGCCAGCGCTTTTCTCTCCCCCCTTTTTTTTCTTCTCTTTTTTTGTTTCCATGTAAGATTGGCCCTTTCGATATGTAATGGCAGTAGTATTTAGTATAGAGTTGACTATTTCTTACCGCCTTTGGTGCGATTTGACCACCGTATCTGCAGTTGCTAAAAAGGTGGGGATTTTATTTACGGATATCTCGCGTGTGGCGACTGTCACGGTACTGGCACCTTTTCGACTTTCCATGTCTTGAATGACTTGCCATTTTGCACGTCCCCAGGGGAGAGGTCATTGGAGGGAGAAGCGGAGCAACTGCCCCTTAGGGAAGGGTTGCCGCCTTTCACATTTTTTTGAGGGGAGAATCACTTAAGGCAAGCGTTCTTCCTGCCGACCTATAAGAAAGGTCCCGGAGGGCCCCTCCACCTCTCTTCAACGCTTAAGGATTTTCTTGCAGTTCTTCCTCTTTCTCCCTTCTCGTAAAGTGCCTGTCTCTGTGCTGGGGAGCGAAACATGGAAGGAGATTCGGAAGGCAATAATCCTGGCGGCCGCCAAAGGCGTTCGTGCTACTCCGGCGTGGAAGAAGGGACAGCGATGGGCGGGCGGCATGCAAGAAGGGACAATGCATAGCAGTGCGCCTGTTCCCGACCGCCGGACCGCTGCCACCATCTTATGAGGAAGGTAGAAGTGGAAGGAGGTTCAAGGAAGTAGGGTGTCTGGCATGGCGGCCTCGCCCTGCTCCTTCCTCACCTTTGCCCGCTTCTCCCTCCACTTCCATCCCCGCCGCCCCCTTCTTTCTCCCTCTTCTGCTCTTCAACCAACTTCTTCCCTATTCTTTCACTCTTTGGAGGATGCCTTTATCCTTGCTCGCACCACTTGGAGGTACTTGCTTTCTGTTTGGCTTCCGTCCTCCTTACAAAGAGTTGGCAGAGGAGGCCTTCACTTTTTTTCCTTCCTTTTCTTCCTCTGATACCTTTTTTCTGAGTTTCCCGAGTGAACAAGGTCAGCTGCCCCGTATCCGAGCTAGTTTCTACACTAGGTAGAGTCAGTGGCTCGACCTGGGGGTGCTAGCCACGTCCGCGCCGAGTAATCAGCTCGTGTTGTAGTACCAATGGATGTAGTATTTTTGCTTTTGACACGCACTATATTGGTTGTGACCTATGTGATGTATGAAGAAGCATTAATGAAAAGAAAATTATCGCCATTTGTTGCTTACATGTCTGTGAAAAGCTCAAAAATAGAACTTTCGTAATGTTGTTGCATTCCATGTCTGGGAGATAGGCATTCCTTCCATGGTAGACAATCAATATGCCCCCTTCCCGAGTGTCTCGACCACTCGGTATGGGCCTTCCCAATTAGGGGCCAGCTTCCCCACCGCCTCCAATGGTCGAGAGGCTTCGGCTTTTCTCAGGATGAAGTCTCTTGGATAGAAATGTCTGTCTCAGACTTTGGCGTTGTAATAATGAGTAAGGCGCCGCTGATATTCCATGGCTCGGATGCTCCCGATCTCTCTTATCTCACTTGCCATATCGAGGTTTTCTAGCAGTTTTTGCTCATTTACCTCGGGCGAGAAGTTGATGACTCGGAGAGATGGGCTGCTAACTTCCAAAGGAATCACGGCATCCATGCCGTACACCAACTAGAAAGGAGTCTCATTGGTGGCGGTTCTTGGAGTAGTTCGGTGCGACCAGAGCACGCTTGGCAATTCCTCGACCCAGCTACCCTTGGCCTTACCGAGCCTAACCTTAATGCCTTTTAATATAGCTTTGTTGGCATTTTCGACCAGTCTGTTAGCCTGAGGGTGGGCTACCGAAGTGAAATGGTTGCGAATGTGAAGGTCGCGCATTTGTTCCTGAAGTAATGAGAATCAAATTGCCGACCATTATCGCTCACAATCACTCGGGGGATACCAAAACGACAGATGATCAATTTCCACACGAAGCTCCATACGACCGACTCGGTAATCCTAGCGGTGGCTTCGGCTTCAATCCATTTGGTAAAATAATCGATGGCGATGATGACGAACTTCTTCTGGGCTTGGACCATGGGAAACGGCCCCAGGATGTTGATCCCCCACTGAGCAAAAGGGTATGGCTCGGTAAGGGTGACGAGCTCTGAGGCAGGTTGATGGACCAGATGATCGAAACGTTGGCATCGGTCGCATCTTTATACGTAGGACGAGCAGTCATGTTAGAGAGTGGGCCACCAGTAGCCTTGTCGCAACAAGATCCTGGCGAGCGTTCTTCTTCCTTGATGTGCGCCGTAGACGCCTTCGTGGACCTCTTGAATTGCTCGGCCGGCCTCCTCAATACCGAGGCACTTGAGGAGGGGATCGAAAAAAGACCTTCGGTACAAAGTGTCGTCTAAGATGACGAAACGCCGAGCTTGATACTTCAGTCTTCGAGCGTCCCGAGGGTTAGAGGGCTCCTGAGAATCCCGGAGCCAGGATATATATGGGGTCTGCCAGTCGCTTGATAATGCCTGATCAATGGTCATGAGCTCCGCTTCTATGCTCGGTCGTTCTAGCTCTTCGAGGAAAACCGATCGTGTACCTTATGGGGCAATAGAGGAGGCCAATCGAGAGAGGGCGTCCGCTCGGGAGTTTTCCTCCCGAGTGATCCGGATGACCTGAAAACTCTCGAATAGTGGGGCTATTCCTCTTACCAGTTGGAGGTATTTGATCATCGGTGTTTCCTGAGCTTTGTAGTCACCGTTGACCCGGCTAGCGACCAATTGGGAGTCAGTGCGGACTCTGACTCGTTTGGCCCCCAGTCGTCGTGCCATCCTGGCTCCCGAGATGAGAGCCTCATACTCGGAGACGTTGTTGGATGCCGGGAAGTTGAACTTCAAGGCGTATTGTAGTTTTGCTCCTTCCAGGGATCGGAGAAGAACGCCGGCGCCGCTGCCGGCGGAGTTAGAGGATCCATCGATGAAAAGATCCCAGGTGGGCCCGGACATCAGCAGATGGACTTCCTCGGTCGGGACAGTACTCTCTGCGATGAAATCTGCGAGTGCTTGTCCATTGATGGCTGAGTGGGGGCGATAGGAGATATCATAAGCCCCAAGCATTATAGCCTACTTGACGAGGCGACCCGAAGCTTCAGGGTGAGTAAGGATCCTCTTTAGGGGATCATTGGTCAACACGATGATGGAGTGCCCTTGGAAGTAGGGCCGGAGGCGCTTGGCCGAGGTTACCAATGCTAGCACGAGTTTCTTGGTTGTGGGGTACCGTCGTTCGGCCTCGCTGAGCACCTTACTGGTGTAATATACTGGTCTCTGCACTCTTGCATCATCTCGAACTAGGACCGAGCTTACTATGGAAGGAATCGAGGAGAGGTAAAGGTGCAGCGTTTCGCCTGAGACCGGCTTTGATAACACCGGGGGCGAAGCCAAAAAGTCCTTGAGCTCTATAAAAGCTTTCTGACATTCCTCGTCCCAAGCGAATGTAGCGGATGTCAATTTGGGCCCTCTCAACAATTTGAAGAAAGGCAGGCATCGTTCGGTCACTCGGGATAAGAAACAGTTGAGCGAAGCACTTCGTGCAGTCAGGCGTTGGACGTCCATGACGCAAGCGGGCGACTGCATGTTTAGGATGGCATGAACTTTTTCGGGGTTGGGCTCGATCCCACGCTGAGTGACTAGAAAACCCAGGAACTTTCCGAATCGAACCCCAAAGGCACATTCAGCTGGGTTGAGCTTCATGTTGTACCTCAGGAGAGTGTCGAAGGTTTCCGCTAGGTCGGTGAAGTGGTCCTCGGCCTTGGGTGTCTTAACGAGCATGTCGTCGATGTAGGCTTCGATGTTCCGACCGATTTATCCTTCGAAAATGTGGTTGATCAGCCTTTGATATGTTGCCCCGATGTTCTTCAGCCCAAAAGGCATTCGGATGTAGCAGTATATGCTGAAGTTGGTGATGAAAGCTGTCTTCTCGATGTCTTCAGGATCCATTCGGATCTGATGGTAGCCGGAGTAGGCATCCAGGAAGCTGAGCAATTCATTACCGGAGGTTGAGTCGACTAGCTGGTTGATGCTCGGCAGTGGGTAACAGTCTTTCGGAGTGGCTTTGTTGAGGTCGGTGAAGTCCATGCACATTCACCATTTACCCGAAGCTTTTGGTACTAACACGACATTAGCGAGCCATGTCGGGTAAAGGACCGGTCAAAATAGGCGAGTTTTCTTCCCCTTGAGAATTTGCTCTTTGATGATCGTCTGCTTCTCTGGGGCGTGCTTTCTTCTGCGTTGCTGGACGGGTTTCACCGATGGGTCAAGGTTGAGCTTGTGTACCACCATCTCCCTAGGGATCCCGGGAAGATGCTCATTAGACCATGCGAAGACTTGAATATACTCCGAAAGAAAATCTTTGTATTACTTTTGTACATCAGGTGATAAATCAGCTCCAATTTTTACTCCTAGATCCGGGTCATCTTTGAGGAAGACCGTCAACAATTCGCCACCAGGCTCGGATGTTGTTGGTTCCTCCTCGACTCCCTCGCCCTTTTTATTTTTTCCCTCTAGCATTATGGCTTTGACCGAGATTATGTAGCACCTTCGAGCTATTGCCTGGTTACCTCGGACTTCCTCGATACCGTATTTGGTGGGAAACTTCATTTTTGGTGATAGGTGGAGGGCACTGCCTTTGTCCGACTGAGGATACCTCGACCGAAGATGGCATTATAGGCCGACATCCCCTTGTTCACGATGAAGTCAACCATAATAGTAACGATTTTGGGAGGGGTGCCGATGGTGACCGGCAGGCTTAGGGTTCCCTCGGGATAGGTTGCCTGGCCATTGAACCCACAAAGGGGGGTTCGAATTGGGCGGAGCTTGGATGGATTTTCACCCATCTTAAGGAAGCATTCGTATGAAAGTATATCATGGGCGCTACCATTGTCGACCAATATCATGTCTACGTTACAATAGATTATAGTAGCCGACACTACAAGAGCATCATCGTGCGGGGTAGATAACCCTTCCAGGTCTTGGTCGGAGAATACCAGGGCCTGCTGTTCGCTCGCCGGTGGGGCTTTGGGGGGCTCGGAGGCCCTACTTGTCCGTTCAGCGTGATGCTTCCTTCCTCGGCTACTGTCTCCTCCTGATGCCGCGCCGCCATAAATGACATTGATGTGGACCCCACGGGGTTGATTGTCAATCTCTTCTGGAATGCCACAGTCCTCCTTCTGGCGCTCGGACACGGTAAGACATGTTCCTTAACGGATATTTACCGGTATTACTATAGAATTTAATCCATGAATTTAGGAGATTTTTCAGAATTTAATGGGCTTTTTCTAGCATTTTATCCCATTTATTAAAGGTTTTTAGAATTTAAATGGGCATTTAAGCAATTTTGCTTCTTTGGGGGTTATAATGTAATTTGAGGTTAAAAATAAAAAAAAATATTATAACAAAAAATTTTACCCAAAACCGTCGACCCCCCTCTCTCTTTCTCTCATTTCTTCCTCTCTCTCCCTCACCCTCTCTCTCTCTCCCGCGATCGCTCTCTCTCCCTCTCTCGGGGCTCGGTCCGACTGGGCCATTGTAGGAGGCGTGGAGGACACCATTGGAAAGCTCGCGATTCGAGGATCACGTTGATGCCAATGTTGCATCGAACCGTGGAGCGTGGAGACGAGATCAGGCGAGGAGAGCCACAGCGACCCTCGGCTTGCATGCGATCGGAAAGACGCTTTCGTCGCGATCGAGGTAGGGGATGGATGCCCGACCTCGTTAGGAATGTTTTCCCTGCCATGGCCATCGTCGTTATGTCTTCTACGGCCTAAACATCATCTTTTATGTTTTTGGGGCATGAACATTGTCATTTATGTTTTCAATCCATCCTGGCCATTGTATTTATGTTTTCTGGGCTTATAATGGTTGTATGATGGATGTGGAACGAGGTATGGCAGGTTAGAAATTGTTTCCCATCGATTTGGATCGACCGAGAGGGGATTCCATGGGGTTTACCCCGTTCTCGGATTCTCGGTAATTGCACGGTCCTAACAGTGATCGTTTTGGATCCACGGTCTTCGTCTAGACCGTTTTAACCCAGTCCACGGTCCTTAGCGAGACCGTTCAGTGACTAGGGTGGCTAATCCTCAACCACGTAGGACCCATTAAACAGTAAGGTGACGTAGATAGCACGGCCCAACATGGTCCATTCAGTCCATTGAACAGACAATCGTGAGACCGTCTAGGGCTATTGAGCGGCCAATCGTCGGACCGCTTAGTCCACTGCACGGCCCGACCTTAACCGTTCATATCCATTGAGTGGCCCAATTATAACCGTTCATGTCCATTGAGTGGCCAGTCGTGCGACCGCGTACGACTGAAGCGGCCCTTACTTGACGGTTTAATTCCTGCAGAATTCAATTGTTGGTCTATTCATTTAATGATGCTTTTATTATTGCATATTCGCCATGTTTAATTATTCTTATGAATTGTGGCATGTTTTTAGATCCCAATAGAATTAGGTTCTTTTTCCTTGTGATGGAACCACTAGTCGTAGCCTGACGACCTCTAGTGTCGGCCCACCTGGGAGAGGTAGCGGGGTAGTCCTGGTTTATGATTTTTAAGCTAGTTTCTGTGGGCCCCCTTGCTTGACAGTAGCGTCCTACTGGGGGGAAAAACTAGCTAGAGGCCTGGGTCAAGGCATTAAGCTTGTGTGTGCACACGTGGTCAGGGGCTTGGACTGACACTAACGAGTGTGACCCTGAATAGTTCTTATTTTCTGGTACTGTTACGTGTCTCACTTGTCGCGATCCAGACTTGTGTAGATACTTGAGACACAGTGTAAGTCATCAGTGGATGCTCCTGGTTTCTCTTTCTGGTGGTCCTTCTTTCTCCTATCACTTTGAAATGTTGAGGTGTATTCTATTGGTAGATTTAGTTCCTGATGCTCGTGTTTAAATTAAATTGGCATCATAGTTAGCTGTTATTAAACTGTTTAGATAGTTTTACAGCTTTATTAAACTATTGTTTAAGTCTGCCAATGCATGCTTTAATTGCTTTCCTTTGTTTAGTGGCGAGGTAAGAATCTACGTGACCCCTACTGAGTCTTGTTGAGAGACTCACCCTTACTTTTCCAGGTGAGCAGCCTCAACCGTCTTCCCGAGCTTCCCGTGCTTTTGACGGCCGTACTTACTGCCAGCAGTTGTCGGTCAGTAGGTTGTCAGTGGTCTTTTATTCTTTTTTGTACCTTTTGACCGGGGTATGCCCCGTGTAGTTGTATATTTTGACTCTTGTACAATTGTTGGACTTGTGTATATAGTGGATCTAGACTATTATATAAATTACCACTCTGATATTTAATTTACTTCCATTTATAGTTCAAATTGTTGCTATAATTAATATTGCGCGCGTGTAATTCCAATTCATTATGCATCCCCTCGACAAAACCCTCCAACCCTTACGGGGCCTCATCAGCCTCTTGGGTGGCATCCCCGAGTTCTTGGTATCAGTTTACCGGTATCCGGATCTCCGGGTCGTTACAGTTGGTATCAGAGTGGTGTTAATGTTATGTATAAGGAATTGAAATTGCATTAGTCCAGAACAAGTCCATGTGAGTCTACTACTGCTGGCTTATGATGTTTTCCGTGATTACTTATGGATTTTTCTCTGTTATGTGTCTTCTTTTAGTTTAAAATGACGCCTAGAAGAAGAGCCCGTGTTCCAAGGGAGGAAAGTGGTACCTCTCCTCCTCCGGCTAATGTGCCAGCTCGAGTCCAAGTTGATCCTGCTCCTGGAAATGATTTGCCTCAAGGAAGGCGTGGCAGGGCATTGAAGGAATTTCTGCTATTCCATCCACAAACATATGAAGGGCAAGCAGATCCTGATGCAGCTAGAGTGTGGCAAGATGCGACTGAGCGTGTTCCATTCAATGGAATGCACAGAAGAAGAAAAAGTGATGCTGGCTACATTTCAAGTGCAGGGAGCAGCACTCGCGTGGCGGACCACGGAGTGGGAAGTTGCTATCCGATCTCGTCCGCTTCGTCAGATGACTTGGAAGGAATTTGTCACCTCTTTTGAGCGTACATACAGTCCAGCCTATCTCAGAGTGGACAAAATGTATCAATTCATGGAATTGGCTCAGGGTGACATGACTGTGTTGCAATATCGTAACAAGGTCATTGAATTGGGTTGATATGTGCCCCATATTCTTGCTGATGAAGGTTTAAAGACCGAGTAATTTCTACGTGGCTTGAAGGCAGAATTAAGGCAACCTTTGATTGCAACCAGGGTAGCAGAGGTGGATGCAGCATATCAGGCAGCTATGGCATTAGAACTTGACATGGCAAGATCCCGAGGGCGTACTCAAGTTGACTCAGTCCAGCCTAGTGTGCAGCATCAGCAGGTCAGTCAGCCGACCGTGACAGGAGTCCCATCTTCTACCCCTACTACCAGTGGCACTTCCTTTTCCAAGTCCAAGTTCAAGAAGATGTTCAGGAAGACCGAAGTGATATGGCAGTCAAGCTTCTTCAGGCATTGTGCTACAATTAACACCTTCTTCCTTTCAGCAATAGGGATCAACAGTAAGTCAGTCGAGAGTGTGTCCGATATGTGGTGGGAGTCATCCAGGCAAGCCTTGTTCAATGTCGGTGGTTTGTTTTCGTTGTGATCAACCGGGGCATGTGGTTCGAGACTGTCCTCAAAGGCCGAAACCTGTTCAGTTCTCTCAGTTCTCTCAACCACAGCCGTCCCAGTTCAGACCTCCACCACCACCACAATTTCAGCAATATTCTCAAGCTTCATCATCTCAGAAATCTACTACAGCTGGTAGGAAGCAAAAAGGGAAGGTCTCGCATATAACTCGTGCCGAAGCTGTGGCGTCTCATCTCGTGGAAGATACGATTATGATTTACGGCCATGCAGCTCGTGTTCTATTTGATTCAGGTGCCTCTCATTCATTTATTTCTGAAGACTTTATTGCATGTATTGAGGAGCCGACATCTGAGATTTATTGTGAGTTGCTTGTGGAATTACCTTCTGGAGATTTCATATTCACACCTCTTTGTTTGGAAGAGACTCCCATTGTGATTGGCAATCAGTAGTTGCCAGCTAGATTATATGCTTTACAGCTGATGGATTATGATATTATTCTGGGCATGGATTGGTTAGAAGAGTATGGAGCCGTGGTTGACTGTAGATCGAAGAAAGTCTATTTTTAGCCACATGGGAAACCAACATTCTATTTCCAAGGTATTCGATCTCGTTCTTCTCGCTTGCTTATTTCTGCTATTTGAGCATGTCGATTACTTAATGCAGGTTGTTAGGGATTCTTAGCTTCTGTGGTTACTGTTGAGGCACCACAGCATGACATCAATGATATTCCAGTGGTTTGTGAATTTCCTAATGTATTTTCTGATGAGTTACTAGACTTACCTCCTCAGCGAGAGATAGAAATGGTGATTGAATTGATTCCAAGTACGTCACCTTTAGCAAAGGCACCTTACCGTATGGCTCCAGCTGAATTGAAATAATTACGAGCACACCTATTAGATTTGTTGGAAAAAGGCTATATCCGTCCTAGCTTTTCTCCATGGGGTGCTCCAGTTTTGTTTGTGAAAAAGAAAGATGAAATCCTGAGGCTATGTATTGATTACAGGCAATTAAGTCAGGTGACTATCAAGAACAAATATCCTTTGCCCATGATTGATGATTTGTTTGATCAACTACAGTCAGCTACTGTCTTTTCACGAATTGATCTTCGATCTGGTTATTACCAATTGAGGATTAAAGAGTCTGATGTGGAAAAGACTACTTTTAGCATGCGATATGGTCATTATGAATTTTTGGTTATGCCGTTTGGGCTGACCAATGCTCCAGCAGCTTTTATGGACATGATGCAGCGTGTATTTCGTTCATATTTGGACTGGTTTGTGGTGATCTTTGTCGATGATATTCTAGTCTATTCTGCTTCTGAAGAAGAACATGTGCAGCATCTCAGGATTGTTTTGCAGACACTGTGAGATCACAAACTTTATGCAAAATTCAGTAAATGTGAGTTTTGGCTTCGGGAAGTACATTTTCTCGGCCATGTGATTTCTAGTGATGGAGTTGCAGTTAATCCGGCGAAGATTGAAGCTATTCTTCAATGGCAGAGACCAAGGACTGTGACAGAGATCATAAGTTTTCTGAGTCTTGCTAGTTATTATAGAAGATTCATTCAAGACTTTGCACGGATTACCGCACCAATGACTCGCCTGACTCGAAAAGATGTGTCTTTTGTGTGGTCAGATCTGTGTAAGCAGAGCTTTGATGAATTGAAAAGGCTACTCACTACTTCTCCAGTGCTGGTGCTACCTTCTGGCTCGGGTGGATTCGTGGTATGCACGGATGCTTCTCGAGTAGGTCTGGGTGCAGTGCTTATGCAGCATGGCAAGGTTATAGCTTATGCATCCCGAAAATTGAAACAATATGAAGAGAATTATCCAACTCATGATTTACAGCTTGCAGCGGTGATCTTTGCATTAAAAATCTGGAGGCACTACCTGTATGGTGAGAAATTTGAGATCTTCACAGATCATCAAAGCTTACAATATGTGTTGTCTCAAAAAGATTTGAATCTTCGTCAACGCAGATGGATGGAATATATGAAGGACTATGATTTCACTCTCTCCTATCAGCCCGGTAAAATGAATGTGGTGGCTGATGCTCTGAGCAGGAAAGTGCAAATCAGTCATTTGTTGGTTTGAGAATGGAAGTTGTTGGAACAGTTTCCTTGCGAGACATTCAGTGTAGAAATTCCTTCTGATCTGATGGTAGCTATGTGTGCTAGTCTAGTGATGACTCCAGCTATTTATCAGCAGATCAGGAAAGCTCAGCAGGCAGATTCTGAATTATCCCGCATTATAATGATGGACGATATCGAGTTTGATGATGAGTTAGTAGTCAGCTTCAGAGGTAGGCTGTATGTTCCAGCTGATGATATGTTGAGAAATACCATCTTGCGTGAAGCCCATGAATCCCATTATGCTATTTGTAATGCCCCAGAATTTTTATAAAATATTTCTGATATGATTAAGAATTTTTTAGAATTATTAAGGGTCTAAATGAATTAATTAATGAATATTGGGTAGAATAAATCATTATTAAGGTCCTATTATGTTAAATAATTAGCCTAGCCTATTCAAGTAAGACTCAAAAGATTTAAGGACCAAGCCCATTAAGTTTGGCCTATATTCTAGAAGGTTATTTAGCTTATTCACGGATTTTAAAGGATAAATATCCCTTAATTAGATAATTATATAGATAAAATGAATAAAAGAGTTTTATTAATTTAAAATTCTGCACACGTTGGCTGTAACGGTCTATCGGGCGACCGCCACATGAATGTAACGCATCAGGACTGGACCGTCACACCCTGTTAATTCCGTGAGTTGAAGAACTTGCAAAAAGATGGGATCTTTGGGATCCTATCTGCATGAGACCTAATTAAGAGAACCTGTAAGGTTACTAGGGACTCTTAGGGATCATGTTTTGGCCAACTAAGGACTCTAGAATCGATCTAATCCTCAAACCCTAGTCAAATCCCTATAAATAAGACCCAGTTCTGAACTGAGCGACCCTTACTTTTGGCTCGTGAAGAATCAAGGTAAGGAGATAGAATTTCGAGTAAGTTCTTTAGAAGATTTTGTTTATAATACTTTAGACTAATAGCTCTCCAAATTTCATGTTAGGAGATCAACCAACCAAGGAGATTGAAGCTTTCAAAGTTGCTGGTCGGACCTTAGCAACCCAGGAAACTGAACGCAAGTCCTCTGAAGATCAGAAGATTAGGACATCTAAACGAGGTAATTAGAGTTCGGTTATTTAGAACTTTTTGTTCCCCATAGTTTCATCTTCTTACCCTAAAAATTTCACGTCCTTAGGTCAAGAGGCTGAGGAGCTAGAGCAGTGTGAAGTTGCTGGAAACTCACTAGAAAGGGAGAACTAGGGCACGTCTTTCAGACTCAAATTAGAAGTTTAAAGCCCAGTTAAGCGATAGGTCATCTCATGATTGGTAAAAATATATTGTTAGGGATAAAAGCCCTCTGATTTGACTTGATTTCATGCACTATAGATCATGGATTTCATGTCTTAGTAGAGTCATGCATACATGTGTATTCTTAGCCTAACTAAGTTAAACGGAACTTTCTTGTCAAATTCACAGAAAACCCATGCATGCTATTAGTTTAGCCTTCATTTTATCATGTGAAAGTTTATACATGATTTCCAGACATGATGTAAGTTGAAACCTTAGATCTTTTTATCTATTGCTGTCAACAGAAACTCTGACGGATTAAGGTAGGGCCGTCACAACACTATAACGGTCTTACGATAAGCCGTCACACCCTCTGTTGGATTCAAAGCTCTCTGTGGACTCTGACGCACCATAACTGGAGGGTTATATGACTGTGACGGTCCCACGATAAACCATTACATCAGTGTAACACGCTTAGACTAGACCGTCAGAATGCTTTGTTCAGGTAATTCGAGACAGAATTGAAGAACATACACATTAACTTATACATATGCCTAGTTATCTAAGTTTTGACATGTTAGAATGACTTTAAGTTTATCTACTGATTCATAATAGGAATTGCATGATCTTGAGTTATTTTAAAGCATATGTTGATTTTATTGACTAACTTTATAGTTTTGTATTTAAATCATGATTTTTCCAATGTTGTATTGACGGAGTTTTATTTTGGTTTCACATTGCTACATATTCTCTCTCTATGAATAGAGTCATTTTTTTTAAGTACACGGCGCATATTCCGGTATGTTGTCCATTAGTTCACACTTTGCACTATAGGAACATTATTCTTGGACATGAGGACCTCTCTATTAGATATTCCTTCCAATGGACTAGGAAATCTTGTTTCAAGGCCTCCGTAATTCTCCGCGAGCCTGGGATTCCACTAGGACGCCGAGTTTGTTGTACCATGAAAGCCCAATCATTAGAAAACACTATCGATGGTTTCTGGTTTTCGATATGTAACGGATCAAGGTTGGACCATCATGTTCATCTAACGGCCCAATAAACGACCGTCACATATACTGAGTCCATCTTTATTTCTTCCGGATTCAGACTATTGTAACGGCCCAATACTGGAGCGTCACGTTATGTAACGGCCCAGTACAAGACCGTCACAGTTCTATTTTTTGTTAACCCGAGGTTTGACCAAGGGGTTGATATTCTAAAAATCTTAGATGGATTGATAATGGTCTAGGACGTACCAAATTGATTCAAGATACCTAATTTAATTTATGGAAAGTAAGAAATGTACTGTTATGCTGCCGATTTATTTCCATGAGCATAATATAGTATAAGTCATTCTTGATCTTCCATATTCTAAATTGAAGCGTTCATTCATTGATTATTATTATCATGAGCTTATTGAACTTATTACATTCTTGGCCATACTTTATTGTTACATGCGTGGAAATAGCTTGATTTATACTCGAAGATGCGATCGAGCACTGATTGTGTTCAAGGGCTCTATGCTAGTCTCCTCGGCTGATTGTCGAAAACATACTATTATAAACCATGGGGTATGATGCTACTGGCGTCGCATTGCGCTGTGAATACTTTATTTATAAATAAGTGAAAATCTACGGCACGACATGACTTTCTTGCTTGATTGCTTGATATTCCACAGAAATTCATGAAGTACTTGCTCATAAGTAAAAGATGCTGGAGTAATGATTATGTGGCTTGCAAGTACATTCTCGATACATTCTTGTTTATGAAAGGCCAATATCATGTTCTTGTTACGTTCTTGCTAGTTCATTCTTGCTCTCATTCTATCTTACATGATCGTTTTGTTACTTTGGTTGCTCGCATAATTGATCGCATTTCGCATGATTTTACCTAAATTCTTTAGAGCTAAAATGCTAAATTACTTTAATAGTGCTAATCATGTTGATGCAAAGATACCTACTGGGCAAGTGTGCTCATTACCTATTTCCAATCTTTTTCAGGAGATGGAAGTGATAAGAATTCGTATTCGGGTTATACAAGTAGCGGGTCCGAGAGCGAATGAAAATCATATCAAATTGAGAGTGAAGACTTAGGAAGTCTACAATGTTTAGATCGAGTCTTTGTAATTTCTTATTTTTTGAGTATAGTGGAATGGGAAAAGGATGAAAAGGTTATTGTACTTGAATACTCAATTACCAATGAAATAAAGTTGGAGTTTGATTAATTATTATGCGATTGCATTCTTATATGTGATTACCTTACGCTCTGATCATTCTTGCTTGCAAGAGGCTTACCATGCCGGCTGTTCATGTTCCTCGAGCGAGTCTTCCGCTGTAATAAAGGCTCGGGGCGTGACAGTTAAGTTGGTATCATATCCTAAGTCTCAGGACTTAGGGAGAAGAATTATGTCATAGGATAAGTCCAAGGTTTAAGGGCCCCTACCTATGAACTAAGGAAGAAATTTCTCCACCTACGTGAGAATTGGGTAGAACCCGGGATGAGATAGTTATATAGAAATTATCTTAGGGTAAATCTACCCGACCCTAAATAACTAAAATGTCCATGATTCTCTGGTACCTTGATTCTCAATGGCTCATCATGTGAACTGGGACGAGATGTAGGAAACTGTTGCGGGACTTACTCAAGCCCTACATACAGTGGCCCAAGCTGGTGGAAGGGCTGGCGCGGGTAACTTACATGGCAATTCGAAGTTTAAATCCCCCACGATTCTCTGGATCTTCTAACCCAGATGAAGCGAAAAATTAGATCGAGATGAATCGAATATTCGATGAATTGTAATGCACCGACCAGGAGAAAGTTCGACTTGCCACGTTCCAACTCAACAAGGATGCTCGTACATGGTGGAAATCTATTCCGACACCACCTGCAGATGCACCTCATACATGGGAGGGTTTTCTTACACTTTCTCGAGTCAAGTACTTCTCTGAGCATGTAAAGGAGAGGAAGGCTATGGAATTTGCCTTCTTAAAATAAGGCGCAATGTCCGTGGTAGAATATGAATTACAATTCTCTCGACTAGCACCGTATGCTTCTCACTTGATAAGCACATATTTATTGAAAGGCAACCGATTTATGGATGGTTTAAGACCCGGATTTATCCAACAACTTGGAACGTAGAATATCCGCACCTATACCGAGATGGTTCAAAGAGCGCATCTATGTGAACGAACCATGGAGAAGGTGGAAAGGCTCCGAGGAGAAAGGTCAAGCCGAAAACATGATAGGCAAGAAGAGAAAGAAGTGGATGAGGATGAAATCCGTTACGTTAAGAGGTCCCGTAATGGGAACGGTAATGGAAAAAGAAACGGAAATGGAAACGGAAAGAATAAGAAAGTTAAAGAAGAAGAAAGAATGCAAGTCTCCACGGCTTGCTCATTTTGTGAAAAATCTGGGCACTCGGCAGAAGAATGCTGGAAGCGTCTCGGCGCTTGCCTCAAGTGTGGAAGCTAGGAACATCGCTTGCCCGTATGTCCTCGCATCAACGAACAATCTTCAAGGGATAACAACGGACACAGGAAGCGAGGTCGATTAAATGCCATTCTAGACAAGGAAGGTGAAATGATTAAAGGTACCTGATTAGTGTGTATTTTTATCATTTAATTCATGAGTATATGCATTTTTATGAGCTTAATTGATATTAAATATACACTTCTCACACTTATTATTGATTTTGTATCAAATGTTTAATTTTTTAAAATTAAATAAATTTTTATGATAATTTTTATGTATTTATGCAGGCACGCAGTTCGAGGAAAGCTCCAAGAAAAAAAAAAAAGAATAAAAATATATATGTTCAACTGGGCCAAAAGCCCAGAAACTTGTTTAAAAAGATAAGAAAAAAATTAGAAAAAAAAAATAAAATTATTGGCTATTTTTTAGCATTTTATACAAATATATATAAGATATATATAGATATATATATATATATATATATATATACTATATTTATATATAAAAAAAACAAAAAAAAATAAGTTCAAACCCACCCGCCCCGCCCCCTTCCCGCCTTCGCCGCCCGCGCACGGGCGACGAGGTCGGCGAAGGGGCGGGCGGGGGGTCGTGGCGGGCTCGACGCGGGCGAAGGCGGGGGCCGTGGCGGCTCCCGGCAGGGACACGCGGCAAGGCGCGTGCGGCACGCGGGCGCAGCGTGCGCCACGCGCACACGCGGCAGGCGCAGAGAAAGCGGGCGCACGGGGGTCCACCGAGCCGGCCGCCTAACTCGGTCGGTGGTCGGCGCAACGTGCCGGCAGAGAGGAAATGGGAGAATAAGAGAGAAAGAGAGAAGAAAAGGGGCTATAAAAATTCCAAAAAAAAATCTGAAAAAAATCAGGAAAAATGGCAAAAGGTTCAGCACATTCCAGCCTACCAAGTTGGGTCAAAAATTAGGTGCACTTGAATGTTTTATATGAGCAAGAAGAGATTGTAAACCCTATATAAAGGGGGTATCACTTGTAATGAAAGGAGTTGTTGTTAGAGTTAGAACTAGATGGCAAGGTTGCAAGGGAGAGAGAGCTAGCTTTAAGCATTTGTAATGTAAGTTCCTTCCATTTCTGAAGTTTTTGATTGTTGAAGTTGTGTGTTTCCAAGCTTTTGAAGGCAAATTTGTAAGTTGAATTTATTGCAATACAAGTTTCATTTTGGAATTCAGTCTTTTCACAGCCTTATTTCTCATTATTGTGATCCTCACCAAATTCTTGTCTTCATAAAAGTTGTTCCTTTTTAAGTTTTCTTCAACTTCTATGTTCATCATTTCTTCCAATTCATCCAAATTCATAGAGTTAATACCCATTTTCTTAAGTGCTGTCCTGTGCATTTACTGTTCATCCGTGGTGATACCTTCTTCCATTCATTCATTTTGAAGTCTTTCTAGTCCTCAAATAACTCTGAGTTCTTCATAAGAGTTGTTCCTCTCTTGTATCTCTAAGTTTTATTCTTCTTGCACTTTGTCAAATTCCTCTTCTTTTGAGCTTTAGAATTAAGTTTTCAAGGTGCTGGTTTTCTATCAATTACTGTTCATCCGAACCAATAGGTCATAGTTTTTCAAGTTTTTCCTTATCTTCCTTTTATTTTCTGTTTCTGTGTTCTTCATAAAAGTTCTTCCTTTTCCAATTCTCTACAACTTTCATGTTTTACACTTCTTCTAATTATGTCTATATTTAAAGTTATGCGTTTTCTTCCAACCCCTATTTTCACTTGAATTCTTTTATGTTTTCCAACTTAAGTTTTCATAATCGCACTCCAAAATCCAAAAATTGGTTTTCCAAACATAAAGATATGTCCAACTTGAACTAAAATCACATATTCTCTCCCCGTGGGATCGACCCGTATTCACCACTGTACTCGTATTTTCAAAATCATTCGAGTGAGTGAGTGCGGTTATAAATTTTGAAATTTGTGTGGCACGGCATTTTTAAACGACGACTGTCGAGCAACATCAAATTTTTGACGCCGTTGCCGGGGATGGAGATACTTTTCATAGTTGGATATTCTTGTGTTTACTTTGTATATTTGTATATTGATTTTTGCTTTCTTTACTTGTGCAGGAAAACGAAAAAAATTTGAAAAACAAAGAAAGAGGAAGATCGAACCTAAAATTCCAAGGATATGAAACGTCGTTAAATAGCTCGGAAGCATTGCTAAAGGGCTGAAATTAAGAAACAGGTTCTATCTTTCCACTTTCTGAAAAATTTTTACAAAAATCTGAAAATTTCTTGAAAACTCTATAAAAATAAAAAACAATCAAAACAAAAGAAAAATTTTCATGCTGGTTAGTTAGGTTCATTAACTAAAAACAAAAACAAAAACAAAAAAATCTTCATTTGTACCAAATAAAAATGCATTTCAAGATTAGAAACCACACATCATGTTTTAGGACATGCATCATTTAGTATAGAAGTTTTCTTTGTTCAATTCCTGTCAATTGCATATTGAAGATTGCGAGGGGCAAGGTACGTTCTACTCACCATATTCTGGCATTCATTTTGCATAAAGAACCCCTTGTTTGAAATTGTGGTGTGCATTGCATTTCAAAATACTTTAAGGGCAACACCCCTAATAAGATAAGGTGGGGATTTCATCACCCTCCCTTAGCCCGAAAACCACAATTTCCTTGCATCTCTGCATTACCTAGGCCTTAATAAAAGCCAGTAGACGTTGGCCCTAGGATCACACTGTGATTCTGTGATATTTAGGTTTATCCTCTTATGAAAACTGGTGTCTAAGGTAAGATGGTCTGATGGCAAACGCCTTAAGCGGGATTGTGGTTTTGTATAATAAGGTCCCTACGAAAGTAGGGGGAACCTCCCACTTCCCCACCCCTTACCTGGCTGGTGGTCATATTGAGGGTAAACTTAAGTCTCACTTTAATCATTTTGTGAAACCCTATTTATAGGTTCAGGTCACATCTAGGTAATTAGGGTCATTTGTGTGCTAACTTGTTTATCTTTGCATAAAAAAAATAATAAAATCAAAACAAAAAAAAAATTCATTGAAAAATCATCACTCTTTCTTGGGTCTTTTTCATTTCCACATCTAATTTTGTTCAGGCCCAATAATAGATTCTTTGATGTTTCATTATGCGGGCTATGTGAATTCCAACTCTTCATTTACTCCTTATCATCAAACTTCTTCACTCTTCCACAATGGGGTTTACAATTCATCTGTCACCCAAGAGTCATACCAATTTCCATCAAATTTTTCCACCAATTTTTCTCAAACAACTTCATATCCTCGGTGGGAAAATCAACAATCATCCTCTGGGGCATCCTATCAAGACCCCATTCAAAGTCCTTCAAACCCACACTTTTCTGATTGGGATTCATATTCCGATGATCCTTACAATCAAGTCCATTCTTATGATCAACCCTATTATGGAGGGCAACCAATACACCCTCCTGATTTTCAGACTGAGTGTCCTTCAAATTACTATCCATCACAATCTGACTCTCAGCCCACTTATCTATCTCCTCTATACACAGATTTACATAAGGAGGAGATGCTTGATAAATTGACACGGCTCTTCCAGACTCAACAACAAGCCTTTCAGGAACAACTGCAAAACTTTGAGGCCCAAGTGAGTAGGATTGTTGAAAACATCATAGAAACGGAAGTGGATCCAATGTCTAGCAACTTCACAAGTATTGAAGACCAACTTCTTGGATTTGATGGATGTGATAACGATAAAAATCCATACGATCAACTTATGATCCCCCAATCTACCACTCATATCACTGTTGATTTTGAGGGAATCATAGAAGAATCTTATGAGGAGGACTTAAAGGAAGAGCAGCCTCAGATGCCTGAATCCAATTCCTCTTATGAAGAGGATGATGATGAGTTTGAGGATTATGATGATCGTGAGAAGTTGGGGGGAGAAGGAAAGGAAGTAGGGGGTGAATTGACGGATAATGATGCTCATAATGATGACCATATCACCTCATTCTCTGAATGTTTTGAGATTGAGAATACTACGGTAAAGGATAATGGCCCAAACAACTCAATTGAGGAAATGAATCAAGAGGAGGATTACGTTGTAAGTAATAAAATTGTTGACTTAATGGAACCAAATTCTGAATATCCTCCTTATCTGGAAGAACATGATGATGGGGCCTTATTAGAAAAATTTACATTTCATCTACCGACCCCATTTCTGAAAAATTTGAGTGATAATTCTCAGTTGAGTGAGGAGTGTGATGATGGGACCGTCTTAGAGGAATTCAAATTTGATCTAACCTATGATGAAAGGGCCGGACTCGAATCATTTACATTTCCTCTATCCACCCCATTAGTGGGCAATTCGGTTAAAAATCCTCAGATGAGTGAGGAGTGTAATGAAGGGGTTTTATTAGAAACTTTCAAATTTGATCTACCCACTGAGCCCGATCCCCTCATGTTTGAATCATTGGATCAATTAGATTCTGGGCTCGTGCTACCCCTGCCAGATGAGCCTCTTCAATATGACATTCTGGGACCTGAGGGGGATGGACCAACAATATTCACTTTTGATTTAACTCCCCATCAGGAAGACAAGTTGATTAGTACCCTTCTAACACATGAGGCTGTTACTGGGAAGACTGTGGCTAATAATGACACTCTTATCCCTAAGCCACCGTTCGATGACCAAGTTCCCAAGGAGGAAGTAGTCAATAAAGAGGTCATCAGGAGGGACGATACAGGTGAAGGGGACCGATGGATTGATATTATGCAAGGGTTATACTGTGATCTTGACAAATTATTGGCCATAGATCATTTTTTGATATCTAAAGTTGAAAACTGGATCGCACACAGGGTTAATGTTACAAACAATCATGTGCGAGTCCTGCCTCTTTCTAGCCCCGGTCCATATATGTCTACTCTTGTCTTTCAATGGATTAAGGGCTGGAATTTGAAGGAAGACAAAATTCTTTGGTGGCTCATTTTAAAATCAACTTGTTGGTTGTTGAGCTACAGTGCGTCTGGCTGAAGACGTTAAATTTAGCGCTTTTTGGGAGGCAACCCAACGTTTTCACAGTTTGTGTGCAAATAAATAGCTTCTTGGGAGGCCACCCAAGGTTTTTGTGATTTGATGTTTTGTTTTAGTGTGTTTCTTTTACAGTTCTCAGGCCACAACGTAATGAAGCCCTCATCACTTCGCCCGACCCATCAGGTTGTATCCTTCCATCCCAACTATATTATCTCTTTACATGTCCTCTGATCTTTCTACTGTTTATGCCATTGAGGACAATGTCATTTAAGTTGGGGGGGGAGATAAATGTCAAAAATTTCAACAAAAATTTCAAAAACAAAATTTTCAAAAATTTCAACAAAATTTTCAAATATTTCAAAAAATTTCAACAAAAATTTTTCTTGCTTTCTTAAATTGTCATGTTTAACAACAGTTTTTCCCCGCATTAATGATTCTTGATTCATGTCACATGAAACGTGATTCTGAATAGAACCAACTAGAGAATCGGATGATGGATAATTTATTTATTCTAGCCATGGAAAACTGATTTAAAGAATCTCTTTCAAAGTTCAGATGCACTTTCAAAGAAAAATAAAAGCACGTTGCACGCTAATGAAACAAGAAGGACAAGCCTTCTGTTATTTGAGACAGATTGTCTGATATTCTGCATTTTCTGAAGAAGAAGAAATATGTTAGAAGCTTTCTGCCATAGAAAAGTATGAGAAAAAAATAAAGCACCATGAAAAATGCTCCGATTCTGAGTAACCGGGCCTACTTCACCTAAGACGTGTTGAGGTTCGCGTCAAAAGGAAAAGGGAACTTGGATCTGTGGAACCGGGCCTACTTCACCTAAGACGTGTTGAGGTTCGCGTAAAACAGTGAAGGGTAGTGCAGCATCATGTGTGTAAAAAAAAAAAACAGGGAAAAAGAAAAAGAAAAAAATATATATATATAGTGATCCCAAAAGGGACATATCAATCAGGCAGACAAAAAGCTAGTGTGCATTGAACGCTCTAAGTAAGAAGTGCAGAATTGAAAGGCATTTGTTCAGAATAGCAAGTGGAGGATGCAATTGTCTTCACTGTGGACTTAGCATTACATATGCACAAGTGCTGCTGAATTTTGATTAGATTCTTGATCATGTACCTGAATTTCCGACATAAGGCTAGTTTGGTGGTAATTACTCCAGAGTCCTGATCTTTAGTTAACTCTATAAAAGATGAACTGGAAATGAGGCCTGAATATCTTTAAACTCTTTGTAGTCCTAAATTTTTCATTATGTGCATTGCTAAGGGACTAGCAATGAGTAAGTTGGGGGGTGTGATTAGTGTGTATTTTTATCATTTAATTCATGAGTATATGCATTTTTATGAGCTTAATTGATATTAAATATACACTTCTCACACTTATTATTGATTTTGTATCAAATGTTTAATTTTCTGAAATTAAATAAATTTTTATGATAATTTTTATGTATTTATGCAGGCACGTAGTTCGAGAAAAGCTCCAAGAAAAAGAAAAAAAAAGAATAAAAATATATATGTTCAACTGGGCCAAAAGCCCAGAAACTTGTTTAAAAAGATAAGAAAAAAATTAGAAAAATAAAATAAAATTATTGGCTATTTTTTAGCATTTTATACAAATATATATAAGATATATATATATAGATATATATATATATATACTATATTTATATATAAAAAAAACAAAAAAAAATAAGTTCAAACCCACCCGCCCCGCCCCCTTCCCGCCTTCGCCGCCCGCGCACGGGCGACGAGGTCGGCGAAGGGGCGGGCGGGGGGTCGTGGCGGGCTCGACGCGGGCGCGACGCGGAGGCGGCCGGGTGAAGGCGGGGGCCGTGGCGGCTCCCGGCAGGGACACGCGGCAAGGCGCGTGCGGCACGCGGGCGCAGCGTGCGCCACGCGCACACGCGGCAGGCGCAGAGAAAGCGGGCGCACGGGGGTCCACCGAGCCGGCCGCCTAACTCGGTCGGTGGTCGGCGCAACGTGCCGGCAGAGAGGAAATGGGAGAATAAGAGAGAAAGAGAGAAGAAAAGGGGCTATAAAAATTCCGAAAAAAATCAGGAAAAATGACAAAAGGTTCAGCACATTCCAGCCTACCAAGTTGGGTCAAAAATTAGGTGCACTTGAATGTTTTATATGAGCAAGAAGAGATTGTAAACCCTATATAAAGGGGGTATCACTTGTAATGAAAGGAGTTGGTTGTTAGAGTTAGAACTAGATGGCAAGGTTGCAAGGGAGAGAGAGCTAGCTTTAAGCATTTGTAATGTAAGTTCCTTCCATTTCTGAAGTTTTTGATTGTTGAAGTTGTGTGTTTCCAAGCTTTTGAAGGCAAATTTGTAAGTTGAATTTATTGCAATACAAGTTTCATTTTGGAATTCAGTCTTTTCACAGCCTTATTTCTCATTATTGTGATCCTCATTTCAAATTCTTGTCTTCATAACAGTTGTTCCTTTTTAAGTTTTCTTCAACTTCTATGTTCATCATTTCTTCCAATTCATCCAAATTCATAGAGTTAATACCCATTTTCTTAAGTGCTGTCCTGTGCATTCACTGTTCATCCGTGGTGATACCTTCTTCCATTCATTCATTTTGAAGTCTTTCTAGTCCTCAAATAACTCTGAGTTCTTCATAAGAGTTGTTCCTCTCTTGTATCTCTAAGTTTTATTCTTCTTGCACTTTATCAAATTCCTCTTCTTTTGAGCTTTAGAATTAAGTTTTCAAGGTGCTGGTTTTCTATCAATTACTGTTCATCCGAACCAATAGGTCATAGTTTTTCAAGTTTTTCCTTATCTTCCTTTTATTTTCTGTTTCTGTGTTCTTCATAAAAGTTCTTCCTTTTCCAATTCTCTACAACTTTCATGTTTTACACTTCTTCTAATTATGTCTATATTTAAAGTTATGCGTTTTCTTCCAACCCCTATTTTCACTTGAATTCTTTTATGTTTTCCAACTTAAGTTTTCATAATCGCACTCCAAAATCCAAAAATTGGTTTTCCAAACATAAAGATATGTCCAACTTGAACAAAAATCACATATTCTCTCCCCGTGGGATCGACCCGTATTCACCACTGTACTCGTATTTTCAAAATCATTCGAGTGAGTGAGTGCGGTTATAAATTTTGAAATTTGTGTGGCACGGTATTTTTAAACGACGACTGTCGAGCAGCATCAGTACCCTCTTAACCCATTCGCCTTACGTTAATTTTTAATACCTTAAAATACATACACTCTCTGTAAAAATCTATATATATATTAAATTTAGGGATCAAATTCTTTTAAGTGGGGGAGGGTGTAATGCCCCAGAATTTTTATAAAATATTTTTGATATGATTAAGACTTTTTTAGAATTATTAAGGGTCTAAATGAATTAATTAATGAATATTGGGTTGAATAAATCATTATTAAGGCCCAATTATGTTAAATAATTAGCCTAGCCTATTTAAATAAGGTCCAAAAGGTTCAAGGACCAAGCCCATTAAGTTTGACCCATATTCTAGAAAGTTATTTAACCTATTCACGGATTTTAAGGATAAATACTCATTTATTAGATAATTATATGGATAAATAAACAAAAGAGTTTAAATTTTTTTGAATTCTGCGCACATGGGATGTAGCGGTCTATCGTGCGACCGCCACAGTCAGGTAACGCGCCTGCACTAGACCGTTACGCTCTGTTAGTTCGTGAAGTGAAGAACAAGCCAAAAGATTAGATTTTTGCTAGTCTATCTCTTAGGGATCGAGATGGGAAGACTAGTAGAGATGTAAGGACTCTTAGAAGTCGATCTAAGCTTTAACAAGGACTCTAGAATCGATCTAATCCTCGAACCTAGCCAAAACCCTATAAATAGGACCTAGTTCTGAACTGAGCGACCCTTACTTTTGCTCGCGTGGAATCAAGGTAAGGAGTCACAATTTTAGGTAAGTTCTTTAGAAGGTTTTGTTTATAATACTTTAGACTATTAGCTCTCCAAATTTCGTGCTAGGAGATCAACCAACCAAGGAGATTGAAGCTTCCAAAGTTGCTGGTCGGACCTTAGCAACCCAGGAAACTGAACGCAAGTCCTCTGAAGATCAGGAGATTAGGACATCTAAACGAGGTAATTAGAGTTCGGTTATTTAGAACTTTTTGTTCCCCGTAGTTTCATCATCTTACCCTCAAAATTTCACGTCCTTAGGTCAAGAGGCTGAGGAGCTAGAGCAGCGTGAAATTGCTGGAAACTCACTGGAAAGGGAGAACTAGGGCACGTCTTTCAGACTCAAATTAGAAGTTTAAAGCCAAGTTAAGCGGTAGGTCATCTCATGATTGATAAAAATATATTGTTAGGGATAAAAGCCCTCTGATTTGACTTGATTTCATGCACTATAGATCATGGATTTCATGTTTTAGTAGAGTCATGCATACATGTGTATTCTAAGCCTAACTAAGTTAAAAGGAACTTTCTTGTCAAATTCACAGAAAACCCATGCATGCTATTAGTTTAGCCTTCATTTTATCATGTGGAAGTTTATACATGATTTCAGACATGATGTAAGTTGAAACCTTAGATCTTTTTATCTATTGTTGTCAACAGAAGCTCTGACGGATTAAGGTAGGGCCGTCACAACACTATAACGGTCTTACGATAAGCCGTCACACCCTCTGTTGGATTCAAAGCTCTCTGTGGACTCTGACGCACCATAACTAGAGGGTTATATGAATCTGACGGTCCTATGATAAACTGTTACATCAGTGTAACGCGCTTAGACTAGACCGTCAGAATGCTTTGTTCAGGCAATTTGAGACAGAATTGAAGAACAGACACATTAACTTATAAATATGCTTTGTTATCTAAGTTTTGACCTGTTAGAATGACTTTAAGTTTATCTACTGATTCATAATAGGAATTGCATGATCTTGAGTTATTTTAAAGCATATGTTGATTTTATTGACTAACTTTATAGTTTTGTATTTAAATCATGATTTTTCCAATGTTGTATTGACGGAGTTTTATTTTGGTTTCACATTGCTACATATTCTCTCTCTATGAATAGAGTCATTTTCTTTAAGTACACGGCACATATTTCGGTATGTTGTCCATTAGTTCACACTTTGCACTATAGGAACATTATTCTTGGACATGAGGACCTCTCTATTGGATATTCCTTCCAATGGACTAGGAAATCTTGTTTCAAGGCCTCCGTAATTCTCCGCGAGCCTGGGATTCCCACTAGGACGCCGAGTTGGTTGTACCATGAAAGCCCAATCATTAGAAAACACTATCGATGGTTTTTCATTTTTGGATATGTAACGGATCAAGGTTGGACTATCAGGTTCATCTAACGGCCCAATAAACGACCGTTACATATACTGAGTCCATCTTTATTTCTTCCGGATTCAGACCATTGTAACGGCCCAATACTGGAGCGTCACGTTATGTAACGGCCCAGTATAAGACCGTCACAGTTCTATATTTTGTTAACCTGAGGTTTGACCAAGGGGTTGATATTCTAAAAATCTTAGATGGATTGATAATGGTCTAGGACGTACCAAATTGATTCAAGATACCTAATTTAATTTATGAAAAGTAAGAAATGTACCGTTATGCTGCCGATTTATTTCCATGAGCATAACATAGTATAAGTCATTCTTGATCTTCCATATTCTAAATTGAAGCGTTCATTCATTGATTATTATTATCATGAGCTTATTGAACTTATTACATCCTTGGCCATACTTTATTGTTACATGCGTGGAAATAGCTTGATTTATACTCGAAGATGCGATCGAGCACTGATTGTGTTCAAGGGCTCTATGCTAGTCCCCTCAGTTGATTGTCGGAAACATACTATTATAAACCATGGGGTATGATGCTACTGACGTCGCATTACGCTGGGAATACTTTCTTTATAAATAAGTGAAAATCCACGGCACGACATGACTTTCTTGCTTGATTACTTGATATTCCACAAAAAATCATGAAGTACTTGCTCATAAGCAAAAGATGCTGGAGTGATGATTATGTGGCTTGCTAGTACATTCTCGATACATTCTTGTTTATGAAAGGCCAATATCATGTTCTTGTTACGTTCTTGCTAGTTCATTCTTGCTCTCATTCTATCTTACACGATCGTTTTGTTACTTTGGTTACTTGCATAATTGATCGCATTTCGCATGATTTTACCTAAATTCTTTAGACTTAAAATGCTAAATTACTTTAATAGTACTAATCATGTTGATGCGAAGATACCTACTGGGCAAGCGTACTCATTACCTATTTCTAATCTTTTTCAGGAGATGGAAGTGATACGAATTCAGATTCGGGTTATACAAGTAGCGCGTCCGAGAGCGAATGAAAATCATATCCAATTGAGAGTGAAGACTTAGGAAGTCTACAATGTTTAGATCGAGTCTTTGTAATTTCTTATTTCTTGAGTATAGTGAAATGTGAAAAGTATGAAAAGGTTATTGTACTTGAATACTCGATTACCAATGAAAGAAAGTTGGAGTTTGATTAATTACTATGTGATTACATTCTTATATGTGATTACCTTGCGCTCTGATCATTCTTGCTTGAAAGAGGCTTACCATGCCGGCTGTTCACGTTCCTCGAGCGAGTCTTCCGCTGTAATAAAGGCTCGGGATGTGACAGTTAAGTTGGTATCAGAGCCTAAGTCTCAGGACTTAGGGAGAAGAATTATGTCATAGGATAAGTCCAAGGTTTAAGGACACCTACCTATGAACTAAGGAAGAAATTTCTCCACCTACGTGAGAATTGGGTAGTACCCGGGATGAGATAGTTATATAGAAATTATCTTAGGGTAAATATACCCGACCCTAAATAACTAAAATGTCCATGATTCTCAGGTACCTTGATTCTCAATGGCTCATCGTGTGAACTGGGATGAGATGCAGCAAACTGTTGCGGGACTTACTCATGCCCTACAGACAGTGGCCCAAGCTGGTGGAAGGGCTGGCGCGGGTAACTTACACGGTAATTTCTGAAGTTTAAATCCCCCACGATTCTCTGGATCTTCTAACCCAGATGAAGCAAAAAATTGGATCGACGAGATGAATCGAATATTCGATGAATTGCAATGCACCGACCAGGGGAAAGTTTGACTTGCCACGTTCCAACTCAACAAGGATGCTCGTACATGGTGGAAATCCATTCCGGCACCACCTGCAGATGCACCTCATACATGGGAGGGTTTTTTTACACTTTTTCGAGCCAAGTACTTCTCCGAGCATGTAAAGGAGAGGAAGGCTATGGAATTTGCCTCCTTAAGACAAGGCGCGATGTCCATGGCAGAATTTGAATTACAATTCTCTTGACTAGTACCATATGCTCCTCACTTGATAAGCACAGATTTATTGAAAGCCAACCGATTTATGGATGGTTTAAGACCCAGATTTATCCAACAACTTGGAACGTAGAATATCCGCACCTATACCGAGATGGTTCAAAGAGCGCATCTATGTGAAAGAACCATGGAGAAGGTGGAAAGGCTCCGAGGAGAAAGGTCAAGCCGAAAACATGATAGGCAAGAAGAGAAAGAAGTGGATGAGGATGAAAACCGTTACGTTAAGAGGTCCCGTAATGGGAACAGTAACGGAAAAAGAAACGAAAATGGAAACGAAAAGAATAAGAAAGTTAAAGAAGAAGAAAGAATGCAAGTCTCCACGGCTTGCTCATTTTGTGAAAAATCTGGGCACTCGACAGAAGAATGCTGGAAGCGTCTCGGCGCTTGCCTCAAGAGTGGAAGCCGGGAACATCGCTTGCCCGTATGTCCTCGCATGAACGAACAATCTTCAAGGGATAACAACGGACGTGGGAAGCGAGGTCGACTAAATGCCATTCTAGACAAGGAAGGTGAAATGATTAAAGGTACCCTCTTAACCCATTCGCCTTACGTTAATTTTAATACCTTAAGCTACATACACTCTCCGTAAAAATCTATATATATATATATTAAATTTGGGGATCAAATTCTTTTAAGTGGGGGAGGGTGTAATGCCCCAGAATTTTTATAAAATATTTTTGATATGATTAAGAATTTTCTGGAATTATAAAGGGTCTAAATGAATTAATTAATGAATATTGGGTTGAATAAATCATTATTAAGGCCCAATTATGTTAAATAATTAGCCTAGCCTATTCAAGTAGGACTCAAAAGGTTTAAGGACCAAGCCCATTAAGTTTGGCCCATATTCTAGAAGGTTATTTAGCTTATTCACGGATTTTAAAGGATAAACATTCCTTAATTAGATAATTATATAGATAAAATTAATAAAAGAGTTTTATTATTTTGAAATTCTTTACACGTTGGCTGTAACGGTCTATCGGGCGACCGCTACATGAATGTAACGCATCAGGACTGGACCGTCACACCCTGTTAATTCCGTGAGTTGAAGAACTTGCAAAAAGATGGGATCTTTGGGATCCTATCTGCAAGAGACCTAATTAGGAGAACATGTAAGGTTACTAGGGACTCTTAGGGATCAGGTTTTGGTCAACTAAGGACTCTAGAATCGATCTAATCCTCAAACCCTAGTCAAATCCCTATAAATAAGACCCAGTTCTGAACTGAGTGACCCTTACTTTTGGCTCGTGAAGAATCAAGGTAAGGAGAAAGAATTTCGGGTAAGTTCTTTAGAAGGTTTTATTTATAATACTTTAGACTTATAGGTCTCCAAATTTCATGCTAGGAGATCAACCAACCAAGGAGATTGAAGCTTCCAAAGTTGCTGGTCGGACATTAGCAACCCAGGAAACTGAACGCAAGTCCTTTGAAGATCAGGAGATTAGGACATCTAAACAAGGTAATTAGAGTTCGGTTATTTAGAACTTTTTGTTCCCCGTAGTTTCATCTTCTTACCCTCAAAATTTCACGTCCTTAGGTCAAGAGGCTAAGGATTTAGAGCAGCGTGAAGTTACTGGAAACTCACTGGAAAGGGAGAACTAGGGCACGTCTTTCAGACTCAAATTAGAAGTTTAAAACCCAGTTAAGCAGTAGGTCATCTCATGATTGGCAAAAACATCTTGTTAGGGATAAAAGCCCTCTGATTTGACTTGATTTCATGCACTATAGATCACGGATTTCATGTTTTAGTTGAGTCATGCATACATGTGTATTCTTAGCCTAACTAAGTTAAAAGGAACTTTCTTGTCAAATTCACAGAAAACCCATGCATGCTATTAGTTTAGCCTTTATTTTATCATGTGGAAGTTTATACATGATTTCCAGACATGATGTAAGTTGAAACCTTAGATCTTTTTATCTATTGTTGTTAGCAGAAGCTCTGACGGATTAAGGTAGGGCCGTCACAACACTGTAACGGTCTTACGATAAGTCGTCACACCCTCTGTTGGATTCAAAGCTCTTTGTGGACTCTGACGCACCATAACTAGAGCATTATATGACTCTGACGGTCCCACGATAAACCATTACATCAGTGTAACGCGCTTAGACTTGACCGTCAGAATGATTTGTTCAGGCAATTCGAGACAGAATTGAAGAACAGACACATTAACTTATAAATATGCCTAGTTATCTAAGTTTTGACCTGTTAGAATGACTTTAAGTTTATATACTGATTCATAATAGGAATTGCATGATCTTGAGTTATTTTAAAGCATATGTTGTTTTTATTGACTAACTTTATAGTTTTGTATTTAAATCATGATTTTTCCAATGTTGTATTGACGGAGTTTTATTTTGGTTTCACATTGCTACATATTCTCTCTCTATCAATAGAGTCATTTTCTTTAAGTACACGGTGCATATTCCGGTATGTTGTCCATTAGTTCACACTTTGCACTATAGGAACATTATTCTTGGACATGAGGACCTCTCTATTGGATATTCCTTCCAATGGACTAGGAAATCTTGTTTCAAGGCCTCCGTAATTCTCCGCGAGCCTGGGATTCCCACTAGGACGCCGAGTTGGTTGTACCATGAAAGCCCAATCATTAGAAAACACTATCGATGGTTTCTGGTTTTCGGATATGTAACGGATCAAGGTTGGACCGTCAGGTTCATCTAACGGCCCAATAAACGACCGTCACATATACTGAGTCCATCTTTATTTCTTCCGGATTCAGACCATTGTAACGGCCTAATACTAGAGCGTCACGTTATGTAACGGCCCAGTATAAGACCGTCACAGTTCTATATTTTGTTAACCTGAGGTTTGACCAAGGGGTTGATATTCTAAAATTCTTAGATGGATTGATAATGGTCTAGGACGTACCAAATTGATTCAAGATACCTAATTTAATTTATGGAAAGTAAGAAATGTACCGTTATGCTGTCGATTTATTTCCATGAGCATAACATAGTATAAGTCATTCTTGATCTTCCATATTCTAAATTGAAGCGTTCATTCATTGATTATTATTATCATGAGCTTATTGAACTTATTACATTCTTAGCCATACTTTATTGTTACATGCGTGGAAATAGCTTGATTTATACTCGAAGATGCGATCGAGCACTGATTGTGTTCAAGGGCTCTATGCTAGTCCCCTCGGCTGATTGTCAGAAACATACTATTATAAGCCATGGGGTATGATGCTACTGGCGTAGTATTACGCTGGGAGTACTTTCTTTATAAATAAGTCAAAATCCACGGCACGACATGACTTTCTTGCTTGATTACTTGATATTCCACAGAAATTCACGAAGTACTTGCTCATAAGTAAAAGATGCTGGAGTGATGATTATGTGGCTTGCTAGTACATTCTCGATACATTCTTATTTATGAAAGGCCAATATCATGTTCTTGTTACGTTCTTGCTAGTTCATTCTTGCTCTCATTCTATCTTACATGATCGTTTTGTTACTTTGGTTACTCACATAATTGATCGCATTTCGCAGGATTTTACCTAAATTCTTTAGACCTAAAATGCTAAATTACTTTAATAGTGCTAATCATGTTGATGCAAAGATACCTACTGGGCAGGTGTGCTCATTACCTATTTCTAATCTTTTTCAGGAGATGGAAGTGATACGAATTCGGATTCGGGTTATACAAGTAGCGGGTCCGAGAGCGAATGAAAATCATATCAAATTGAGAGTGAAGACTTAGGAAGTCTACAATGTTTAGATCGAGTCTTTGTAATTTCTTATTTCTTGAGTATAGTGCAATGAAAAAAGGATGAAAAGGTTATTGTACTTGAATACTCGATTACCAATGAAATAAAGTTGGAGTTTGATTAATTATTATGCGATTGCATTCTTATGTGTGATTACCTTGCGCTCTGATCATTCTTGCTTGAAAGAGGCTTACCATGCCGACTGTTCACGTTCCTCGAGCGAGTCTTCCGTTGTAATAAAGGCTCGGGGCGTGACAGTTAAGTTAGTATCAGAGCCTAAGTCTCAGGACTTAGGGAGAAGAATTTTGTCATAGGATAAGTCCAAGGTTTAAGGGCCCCTACCTATGAACTAAGGAAGAAATTTCCCCGCCTACGTGAGAATTGGGTAGAACCCGGGATGAGATAGTTATATAGAAATTATCTTAGGGTAAATCTACCCGACCCTAAATAACTAAAATATCCATGATTCTCAGGTACCTTGATTATCAATGGCTCATCGTGTGAACTGGGACGAGGTGCAGCAAACTGTTGCGGGACTTACTCAAGCCCTACAGACAGTGGCCCAAGCTAGTGGAAGGGCTGGCGGGGGTAACTTACATGGCAATTTTTGAAGTTTAAATCCCCCACGATTCTCTGGATCTTCTAACCCAAATCAAGCAAAAAATTGGATCGACGAGATGAATCGAATATTCGATGTCATGCAATGCACCGACCAGGAGAAAGTTCGACTTGCCACGTTCCAACTCAACAAGGATGCTCGTACATGGTGGAAATCCATTCCGGCACCACCTGCAGATGCACCTCATACATCGGAGGGTTTTCTTACACTTTTTCTAGCCAAGTACTTCTCCGAGCATGTAAAGGAGAGGAAGGCTATGGAATTTGCCTCCTTAAAATAAGGCACGATGTCCGTGGCAGAATATGAATTACAATTATCTCGACTAGCACCGTATGCTCATCACTTGATTAGCACAGATTTATTGAAAGCCAATCGATTTATGGATGGTTTAAGACTCTGATTTATCCAACAACTTGGAGTGCAGAATATCCGCACCTATACCGAGATGGTTCAAAGAGCGCATCTATGTGAAATAACCATGGAGAAGGTGGAAAGGCTCTGAGGAGAAAGGTCAAGCCGAAAACATGATAGGCAAGAAGAGAAAGAAGTGGATGAGGATGAAAACCGTTACGTTAAGAGGTCCCGTAATGGGAACGGTAACGGAAAAAGAAACGAAAATGGAAACGGAAAGAATAAGAAAGTTAAAGAAGAAGAAAGAATGCAAGTCTCCACGGCTTGCTCATTTTGTGAAAAATATGGGCACTCGGCAGAAGAATGCTGGAAGCGTCTCGGCGCTTGCCTCAAGTGTGGAAGCTGGGAACATCGCTTGCCCGTATGTCCGCGCATCAACGAACAATCTTCAAGGGATAACAACGGACGCGGGAAGCGAGGTCGATTAAATGCCATTCTAGACAAGGAAGGTGAAATGATTAAAGGTACCCTCTTAACCCATTCGCCTTACGTTAATTTTTAATACCTTAAAATACATACACTCTCCGTAAAAATCTATATATATATTAAATTTGGGGATCAAATTCTTTTAAGTGGGGGAGGGTGTAATGCCCCAGATTTTTTATAAAATATTTTTGATATGATTAAGAATTTTCTGGAATTATTAAGTGTCTAAATGAATTAATTAATAAATATTGGGTTGAATAAATCATTATTAAGGCCCAATTATGTTAAATAATTAGCCTAGCCTATTCAAGTAAGACTCAAAAGGTTTAAGGACCAAGCCCATTAAGTTTGGCCCATATTCTAGAAGGTTATTTAGCTTATTCATGGATTTTAAAGGATAAATATCCCTTAATTAGATAATTATATAGATTAAATGAATAAAAGAGTTTTATTATTTTGAAATTCTGCACACGTTGGCTGTAACGGTCTATCGGGCGACCGCCACATGAATGTAACACATCAGGGCTGGACCGTCACACCCTGTTAATTCCGTGAGTTGAAGAACTTGCAAAAAGATGGGATCTTTGGGACCCTATCTGTAAGAGACCTAATTAGGAGAACCTGTAAGGTTACTAGGGACTCTTAGGGATCTGGTTTTGGCTAACTAAGGACTCTAGAATCGATCTAATCCTCAAACCTTAGTCAAATCCCTATAAATAAGACCCAGTTCCGAACTGAGCGACCCTTACTTTTGGCTCGTGAAGAATCAAGGTAAGGAGATAGAATTTCGGGTAAGTTCTTTAGAAGGTTTTATTTATAATACTTTAGACTAATAGATCACCAAATTTCGTGCTAGGAGATCAACCAACCAAGGAGATTGAAGCTTCCAAAGTTGTTGGTCGGACCTTAGCAACCCAGGAAACTGAACGCAAGTCCTCTAAAGATCAGGAGATTAGGACATCTAAACAAGGTAATTAGAGTTCGGTTATTTATAACTTTTTGTTCCCCGTAGTTTCATCTTCTTACCCTCAAAATTTTACATCCTTAGGTCAAGAGGCTGAGGAGCTAGAGCAGTGTGAATTTGCTGGAAACTCACTGGAAAGGGAGAACTAGCACACGTCTTTCAGACTCAAATTAGAAGTTTAAAGCCTAGTTAAGCGATAGGTCATCTCATGATTGGCAAAAACATCTTGTTCGGGATAAAAGCCCTCTGATTTGACTTGATTTAATGCACTATAGATCATGAATTTCATGTTTTAGTAGAGTCATGCATACATGTGTATTCTTAGCCTAACTAAGTTAAAAAGAACTTTCTTGTCAAATTCACAGAAAACCCATGCATGCTATTAGTTTAGCCTTCATTTTATCATGTGGAAGTTTATACATGATTTTCAGACATGATGTAAGTTGAAACCATAGATTTTTTTATCTATTATTGTCAGCAGAAGCTCTGACGGATTAAGGTAGGGCCGTCACAACACTGTAACGGTCTTACGATAAGCTGTCACACCCTCTGTTGGATTCAAAGCTCTCTGTGGACTCTGACGCACTATAACTGGAGCGCTATATGACTCTCACGATCCCACGATAAACTGTTACATCAGTGTAATGCGCTTAGACTAGACCGTTAGAATGCTTTGTTCAGGCAATTCGAGACAGAATTGAAGAACAGACACATTAACTTATAAATGTGCCTAGTTATCTAAGTTTTGACCTGTTAGAATGACTTTAAGTTTATCTACTGATTCATAATAGGAATTGCATGATCTTGAGGTATTTTAAAGTATATGTTGATTTTATTGACTAACTTTATAGTTTTGTATTTAAATCATGATTTTTCCAATGTTGTATTGACGGAGTTTTATTTTGGTTTCACATTGCTACATATTCTCTCTCTATCAATAGAGTCATTTTCTTTAAGTACATGGCGCATATTCCTGTATGTTGTCCATTAGTTCACACTTTACACTATAGGAACATTATTCTTGGACATGAGGACCTCTCTATTGGATATTCCTTCCAATGGACTAGGAAATCTTGTTTCAAGGCCTCCGTAATTCTCCGCGAGCCTGGGATTCCCACTAGGACGCCGAGTTGGTTGTACCATGAAAGCCCAATCATTAGAAAACACTATCGATGGTTTCTGGTTTTTGGATATGTAACGGATCAAGGTTGGACCGTCAGGTTCATCTAACAGCCTAATAAACGACCGTCACATATACTGAGTCCATCTTTATTTCTTCCGGATTCGACCATTGTAACGGCCCAATACTGGAGCGTCACGTTATGTAATGGCCCAGTATAAGACCGTCACAGTTCTATATTTTGTTAACCCGAGGTTTGACCAAGGGGTTGATATTCTAAAATTCTTAGATGGATTGATAATGATCTAGGACGTACCAAATTGATTCAAGATACCTAATTTAATTTATGGAAAGTAAGAAATGTACCGTTATGCTGTCGATTTATTTCCATGAGCATAACATAGTATAAGTCATTCTTGATCTTCCATATTCTAAATTGAAGCGTTCATTCATTGATTATTATTATCATGAGCTTATTGAACTTATTACATTCTTGGCCATACTTTATTATTACATGCGTGGAAATAGTTTGATTTATACTCGAAGATGCGATCGAGCACTGATTGTGTTCATGGGCTCTATGCTAGTCCCCTTGACTGATTGTCGGAAACATACTATTATAAACCATGGGGTATGATGCTACTGACGTCGCATTGCACTGGGAGTACTTTCTTTATAAATAAGTGAAAATCCACGACACGACATGACTTTCTTGCTTTTTTTTTCAACCCAATCATCTAATGGGAGAGATGGGAGAGTGTACCCCCATTCCAGAGGAAGGGAATGTTCCCACTCCACCTACCAGCCATTAGATGCTAATTTTATTACCTTTTCAAGAAAAGAATTACATCAGCTGAGGAGGCAAGCCTCTGGGGAACAATGAGAGAAAGAAAAGGTGAAAAAAACTATACACTCCTCATGCGGACATTGGGTAAGCCACTAGCATCAGCTATGGCATAACCCTTAGCTAATGTAGGTAACTCCCGAATAGAAAAGAATTCTTTATTTCTCCCCAAATGAACTGCTTGGTTAGCTAAAGCATTTGCTAGCTGGTTGGCCTCTCTGTATGAGTGAATGATGGGGCATTGAAGTGATGAGTAATGCTGTAACAGCTGCTGCCACCAAGGGAGAAGAGTCCAAGGTGGATCCTTCTTAGATGTCAACAAGCCAATCAAAGCCAAAGAGTCTGTGTATATAACTGATATCGGAATGCTGTGAAACTGAGCCAATCGGAGACCATCTAGCAGTGCTCTTCCTTCAGCAGCCATGTTTAAACCAATGTCGTAGTAGTAGGCAAAACCCAGAACAAGCTTTCCTTGTTGGTCTCTTAAACAGCCTCCTCCCCCGGAGTGACCGGGATTTCCTTTGCTAGCTCCATCTACATTTAAAGAAAAGTTAACCACTGGAGCATTCCACCGGACCATAAGGCAGACAGGCCGAAATCAAGTGATATCAATGCCAAAACTATGCAGTAAATTCTGATAACCAGAACTGGCCCCTCGCTTGAATTTCAACTAACTAGTGGAGCAAATGATATCTGCAATAATATTTTCTGCAACTCTCCTGTAATTAATATTTTTTCCTTCATACCTGCTGCAACATCTAAGCTTCCATATCTCCGAGACGATCAATGTAGCCAGCTTGAGATGTATGAATCCTTTTGGTTTATTGATTACTACCTTGTTTATAATACAATTCAGCATGCTAATTGTATTGGAATTCTCCAAGCAATCTTTACTGAACAGGGGGCCAAATTTACCCCAAAGATATCTAGCTATTTCACTGTTCACAAACAAATGGTCTACATCTTCAATTTCATGAGATTTAGTGCATCAGCTACAAATAGAGACCAGGTTAATACCTCTTTGTTGAATTAATCTGTCCACTGGGATAGCATGATTCAACAGTTTCCAACAGAATAAGGAGGCCCGTGGAGAAAGCTTATTATGCCAAAGCTTGTGCTTGTTGAACAAGAGAATGGAATTGACAGACTGCCCTATAAGAGCTTTATAGGTGGATTGGATGCTGAAATTCCCTGATTTAGAGTAGGACCATATGGGGATATCTTCTCCTGCTTGAGCACGAAATCCTTGGATTTGCTCCCTCTGCTGCTGGTCTTCTAATTTCAGCCATACAAGGTGTTGAAAGTTAGACAAGGCTTCTTGAACTGAGCAATCTTCTAGGTCCGATTGGTTTTGTAATGATAGGAAATCAGCCAGGGGTTTTTCCTTATACCAGCTGTCTTTGAAAAAAAATTGTATTGGCCCCATTTCGAACAATCATTCTGCACCAGTCATAAGGAGATTCCGAGCCTTCTTAAAATCTTGCTTTTTTATCCCTGCAGGGAAAGTGGCTTTACCGTTAGATATATGCTATCCATGTAGGTATTTACTCCTCACAAATTCAGCCCAAAGAGAATTGCTGCGTATTGAATTCCATATCAACTTGGTGTAAAAACATAGTTGTATGTCTCTAAGCCCTCGGATCCCCAGGCCACCTTCAGTGATTGGGCGACAAATTTTTTCCCATGTAACCTAATGTTTTCTATGCGCTGTCTCAAATCCCTGCCAGAAGAAATTAGAGCAAATTCTCCCAATCTGCTTAAGTGTAGTATATGGAATAGAAGCAGCATTAGCAGTATATAATGGAATGGCAGTTAATACTGAACGAATGAGAACCAATCTGCCGGCCTGAGACAAGAATTTGCTTTGCCAACCAGCAAGTTTGGCATTAACTTTATCTAGCAGGTACTTGAAATGTGGTGTCTTGACTCTTCCTTTAAAGAGAGGAATACCCAGGTACTTAATGCTTCCATTTTTATGGTGAAATCCAGACAGCTGACTTATGCGGGCAATGGCTCTTTGTGGCATTTTTTTTGCAGCAATAAAAAAACTTTTGTGTCCATTAATTCTCTGCCCTGAAGAAGTTTCATACCTTTCCAGAAATAGAAGGAGATGTTTGAGAGAAGTCACACCACCACTCATAAAAATCAGTGAATCATCAGCATATAATATGTGTGAGATGGGCTGAACTCCCCGGGGAACATGGTAATATTTGCAAATACCAGCTGAAAAAATGAGGTTGAGGCCCCTACTCAAAACCACTTCTGCAATAATGAATAATGCAGGGGCTAGAGGGTCCCCTTGTCTTATCCCTCTTGTCGATTTGAAGAAACCACAGATTTGACCATTGAAACTTATAGAGAACCAACAATTAACCAATAGTTGGGCAATTAAAGAGACAAATCTATTGCAAAAACCAAACCTTTTAAGAGCCATGAATAGGAAATCCCACTCCATGCGATCATATGCTTTAGCTATATCTAGCTGAAGAATCATATTATGACCTCTGACAGGTCTATCTAGTTCCATATGCAGCTCGTTGGCCAACAAAAAATTATCTGCTACATGCTCTTTTGAAATAATTAATGGAAGAAATGGACCTCAACCTATCACAAATCACCTTCGACACTATTTTGTATGTAAAGTTGCATAAACTGACAGGCCTAAAATCAGCATATGAAATGGGGTTTTTCACCTTTGGTATGAGGCAAAGAATGGTGGAGGTAACCCCCTTTGGAAGACCCCATCCCTGAAAAAAGCTTTGGACAGCTAGAATCATATCTTTATCAATGATATCCCAGCAGTGTGAGAAAAAACCCCCTGTAAAACCATCCGGACCTAGTGAGCTATTTCTAGACAATGAGAGCATTACATTCTTAACTTCTTCATCTGAAGGGATAGCACATAAGGAGCTGTTTTGCTATTCAATTATTAGGGAAGGGATAGCAGTAAACAAATTTTCATCAATTGTGTGATTCTCAGAAGTTAATAGGACTTTGAAGTGTTCCATAGCACCTCCTGCCAAAGCATCTTGGTCATCCACCCACTACTCATTAATTTTCAATTTGTGAATGTAATTTTTTTGCCTCTTTACCATGGTGTAGTGGTGAAAAAACTGAGTGTTACGATCCCCACAGGAGATTCAATCCACCCGAGCCTTTTGATACCAAAAAATTTCTTCTCGATGAAGAATTAGGCGCAATTCAGCATTAGCCTTATGAAGTAACATACGATTCTCAATTGAGGGGTTATCATCATATTGATTTTGAGCTAGCTCCACTTGAGATTCAGCTTTGCTTTTTGCCTGAAAGATATTACCAAATACAACTTTGTTCCATTTACTAAGATCTGCCTTCAAGCACTTTAGTTTCCTCTGTAAATTGTAGAAAGGATGGCTATCTGTCTGTATGTATTTGATCTAATAGTCTTTTACAAAATCCAAGTAGTTCTCATGTGAATGCCACATATGTTGATACATAAACCTCCCTGGAGAAGGCTGGGTGCGCTTTAAAGAAATTAGCAGTGGAGCATGATCTGATGGGCCACGGATAAGATGTCTCACCAATAGAAGATGATTTGATTGAACCAAAAATGAGTTAAACAGTACTCTGTCCAGACGAGCCCTGATATTTGATGACCCAGTTTGGTTATTTGTCTAGGTGTAATGAGAACCAGAGAAATCAGCATCAACAAGACCAGTAGTTGTTAGGAATCCTTGAAAGTCTATCATTACAGCCAAAGAGGAGAAAGACCCTCCCCTTTTTTCTTCTCGAGAAACAATGCAGTTAAAATCACCTCCTATAATCCACATAATATTTACACTTTGGATAAAATCCATAAGAGAATCATGCATAATCCTTCGCTCACTAATACTATAGGAGGCATAAATGGCTGTGAAAAAAAGAACAGTCAGATATTGTGGATGTGCCTCTACAGTATCAAGGCATATGTGAGATTTATAGAAAAGCCATATCTTGGAAGCAACACCATTATTACCAATAGGCACTTGCATATTTATTCTCCGAGCCACTCTTTGGGCTCTGTTGATATCAATCCTAGGTTCAGAGATAGCAACTAAGCAGGTATTATAAGTGTTAATATGCTGGGCCAGACTACTGATAGTAGCTTTATTTCCAATTCCTCTGACATTCCAAATTAGAGCTGAATTAAACATTGTCATAAGATGAGGATGATTGGACTGCCATTCTCTTGGCATTGGCTCTTGTCAAGCGGGCATAACTAAATAGCACACCTGGCATTATCGATACCTCATTTGCATTAGGAATGTTTGAAAAAGGATTGATGCTGTTGATTACCTGACCAGACATTCTAGTATTCTCAGCTTCCGACAGTTTAGAGATAACCTCCGAGCAATTAAGGTTTATAGTCTTCTGGTCTAAATAATTGGAAGAGAGATTTTGGGCTAAACTACTAGTCTGCAAAGCCTCATCATTACTGTGGATTGAAGGCAGCTCCTCTATAGCTGAATCTTCCTCTATCTGAGATAGAGTAACCTTAAGCTTCTTAATTGAGTCATTTGAACAAGCAGGTAATAGGGGATTAAAACAGTTAGCTTCCTTCAAAACTTTGGAGGTGGAGGCATCTTGTTGACAGCAGTGAAAATTCTCACGAACTTCAAAATCATCAAGGATTTGCTTATCATGATTCTTCTCTTCATCAGCTTCTAAAATCTTCTCAACTTGGTTTAATACAAAGAATCTATTGCCTGCAGCATCAGAATTTACAAGGATATCCATTCTTGGTTTGTATACATGTCTGAAATTTTTCTTGAAACCAAGATGAACCGAATTTTCCATCAATGACTTACGTGCATCATTCTTGCCTTGTTTCTTCTTACAGTCCCTTTCCAGATGTCCAATTTTATGACAATAAGAACATAAGTGCGGAACTTTATGATAGTTGATTGGCTGCCAGAATCCATCATTTTCAATTCCAATCTAAATTCGATCCTTCTTCTGCATATCAAGATTTAGTTCAACACAGACTAGTGCCTCTGTTGTGTTAGTCATTACTGCTGTATTATCATGAATTCGCAACACCGGACCAATGTTGCCAGCTATTGATCGAAGCATGTCTTCGTGATAGAAATTAACAGGCAGGGATGGGAAACCAATCCAAACAGGCATAGTAGATGGATCAGCATCAAAATCAAAATCGTGAGACCATTTGAAAAACCTAAACAAGAATCCTTTAACATATAGATTTTTTTGCAGAAGCATTTTCAGAAAATCATCTTCACATCCCAGTCTAACCAGGATGTGCCTGGCATTTAATCGACTTATAACAAAATCAGAGCTTAAGTGGAGTCGTTGCGAAAGGCATAGCTTGATTTCTGGGATGGAGAGACGACCATAAGAAGACTTAGCGATAATCGCATGCTGGAGGTGCGAGCAGGAGATCTGCACTTCTTCCTGAGAGAAAAAATGGCTGGTTCTTCCTTGTCCGTAAACGTCGGAGGCTTCGTTTGAAGATGAAGACAAGGCCGGCGGTGAACTTCCATTATCATTTGAGCATACGTCTTCTGATGCGCTGCCGCGGAGAGATCCGAGGTGCCGGCATCAGCAATTGTTGGAATAGTTTGGGCCTCCCCCTCCACACCAGCCATCGCTGGCAGGGAGGGGAGCACGACGAAAGAACAAGAAAAGAGAAGAGGGAAAGAGACGATCCAGAGCTTCTCTCACTAGAAAATTGAAGAGAGAGAGAATTGCCTTCTTAGAAAGACCACGATGACTTTCTTGCTTGACTGCTTGATATTCCACAGAAATTCACGAAGTACTTGCTCATAAGCAAAAGATGCTGGAGTGATGATTATGTGGTTTGCTAGTATATTCTCGATACATTCTTGTTTATGAAAGGCCAATATGATGTTCTTGTTACGTTCTTGCTAGTTCATTCTTGCTCTCATTCTATCTTACATGATCGTTTTGTTACTTTGGTTACTCGCATAATTGATCGCATTTCGCATGATTTTACCTAAATTCTTGAGACCTAAAATACTAAATTACTTTAATAGTGCTAATCATGTTGATTTGAAGATACCTATTGGGCAAGTGTGCTCATTACCTATTTCAATCTTTTTCAGGAGATGGAAGTTGTAGACACGCTATTCCTGACGTCTCCTGAGAAAGTCTCATATCACTATACAACGCCCCGCGACGGCTTACGCGTTTTGAATCACTTGAGTGCTTCCTTTTCTTGAGTCTTCTTCCGCCCTTCTCAGCATCCGGAATCATCTCGTCACGGCATTCGGACGCATCAGAGGTTCCGAAACCAGGAAGGGTGCCTGTCGGGGAGCTGTCGATGCCTTTTCAGCGGACCCGGGGGGGTCTTAATGGAGGCATCCAGACTCCTGGACGCCTCCATAACTTTAATATATATAAAAATACAAAAAACACATTAAAATAATAATAATTAACGGAGGCGTCCAGACCCCTGGACGCCTCCATAAAAATAAAATATAAAAAATGCGTGATACCAGTTTTGGTATAAAAACAAAACATAAAAATAATAATAATTTATGGAGGCGTCCAGGCCCCTGGACGCCTCCATGAAAACAAATATAAATAATACATAATGCCAGTTGGCATAAAAAAACAAAACAAAATAATAAAAAATATTAATGGAGGCGTCCAGGCCCCTGGACGCCTCCATCAACTCCCTCACGGGCGCCGCCCAACGAACGACGGTTTGTCGTGTGTGAAAAAAGCCAAATTATGGAGACGTCTAGCCAGCTGGACGCGCCCATTTCTGAATCACGAGGCGCCGCCCACAAAACCACGCGTTGTGCCAAACCACGTGCGGCCGTCGGTGGGGTTCGGTGGACCTGTTGGAGGCGTCCGGGGCCCTGGACGCCTCCACAAAAATATTCTGAAAAAATAAATAAAAATAGAATAAAATATTAGTTCGGCCCTGATGGAGGTGTCCACGGTCCTGGACGCCTCCACCGTCCAGAGCCCTATAAATAGAGGCCCACCCCCTCAGTTCTGGAAGAGCTTCTAAGAGATCCGATAGGCTGCCGGAGCCCAGAGGCTACCGGAGTCATTTTCTAACCCGTGGGGTCTTTTGTAGGTGGAGGTTCTGCCGGCTTCTCGGGTGCCCACGCTCGCGAGAGGAAGGTCGTCTTCATCCACCGCGCTTCCACGTCGTCCCTACGCTGCCGGAGCTCCGCCGGATCTCACCCTCGGCTCCTCCAATAAGCCTTTTCTTCCCCTTTTTCTCCATAGTTCTTTACATTCATCATACTGCATCCTCTATCTCCCTACATAAGGGCACCGTCTCTTGCATACTTCTTGCATTCATCATCGCATTTTCCTCCTACTCGAGTTCGAGAGGGGTTTAAAACCAAACCAACCAGGTGTGTGTCAGGTCACGATCTCATTACTTTTATTGCAAGGAATTGTTACTACACTGCCATTTTCTAATTCCGTTCGTTTATTGTCTACTGTTTTGCAAGGGTAACCAAGGAAAGCCCTCTCCGTCGGCCGGCCGAAGGGGGAGGAAGAAGCAACCCGCCATCTCCCGCTCTTGAGGTAGGCGCAATCACTTTCTTTATTTTGGGGTCTTTTGGCCCCTGGCGATCACATCTTGTTCTCGAGGCCGCGGCAAGTCACTTCCCCAATGGCCGTTTAAATTACCGTTCTTATATGTTATATTCTTATCTATTCATGTTCTCGAGGTCGCGGCGAGTCACTTCCCCAATGGCCGTTTAAATTCCCATTCTTATATGTTATATTCTTATCTATTCATGTTCTCGAGGCCGCGGCGAGTCACTTCCCAATGGCCGTTTAAATTCCCGCTCTTATATTCTCTTTATATTTTGTTATATTCTTATATATTCATATTCTCGAGGCCGCGGCGAGTCACTTCCCCAATGGCCGTTTAAATTCCCGCTCTTTATATTCTCTTTATATTCTGTTATCTTCTTATCCGCTCATATTCTCGAGGCCGCGGCGAGTCACTTCCCTAATGGCCGTTTCAATTCTTGCTATTTAATTTCTGCACCATTCCTGTCCCCCCGAGGTCGCGGCGAGTCACTTCCCGCTATGGCCGTTAACCCCCATATCTTGCTATATTACATTTGTCCCGCTCGCCCCGCCGGAGCAATCTCCCGTGGTGGCCCCTTCTCTTTTCTCTTATTTCTGTGCTGCAGCAAACAAAAGAGGAGCCTACGTGCTCCGCGTCTTCTCTGCTTCCCCGAACCACGTGACGTCGCTCACAGATTGGCGATCATGGTGGGACCTCTACTGCTTCCTTTTGGCTACCCTTGCAAGTTCGGCACCGTCCGTGCCTCTCCACCTTGGCTCCCTCGCGTGCCCCCGTTGTGCTCACGGCAGCACTGTCAGTTGTGATTGGTTGGGTGTTTGTTATATGTTTGTTATTTCTGTTGTTTTCTTACTCTATATCTCTGTCAACATTCCATTACATACATCCATCCCTCTTTTATATCATTTTTTCATTTTTTTTAAGGATCACCCTTTCCCGGTGAAGGAAGGACTCTCCGTTTGAGAATTCCTCTCAACGGACTAGAATCTCCTCCACTGGGACCTCCGTAAGTCCCCGACATCGAAGAATCTCCTCTTCGTTCACTGGGCCGGTTGTACCATTGAAGTTCCCCGGAGTTAGTCATCCCATTCGTGGTGAGACGAGAGACCCTAGCTGACACGGCGGTGAAACAAAAATAAACTAGGGTCCCTATTTTGTGTGAACTTCGGATCTCGCTAAAAACATAAAAAAATCATCAAAATCAAAACACAAAAAAGGCATAAAGGCATCCACTTGTTTGATAATCTCTGCTACCTGCTTGCTAGTGTATGTTTTTGCGTTCTGGGAAAACTGTGAGCATGGCTCATGAGTCTTTTGAGGAGAACCACCCTAGTCGTGGTTTGTCAGCCGACCCGCGAGTCTATGCTATGGACTCGGGTCCTTCTCATGAGCCCTCGCATGAGGTGCAGGTTATTACCGGGGACACATCCCCACCACAGGATATCTCTTCCTTACTGGGCGTCCTCGCCAACACAGAGCTTACCTCTGAACAGCTCCGGGCCTTCCAGGCCATTCTGAAGGGGAAATCCGTTTCCCCCACGCCCCAGAAATCAACTCCGGCCATTGCACCTCTCCAAGAGTCCATGCAGGCCATTCCATCTCCTTCATTGGCGCAAGCCATCCAGTCTCCCTAGCTTCAAGGACAAGCGAGCCAACAACCAACCTCATTCCAGTTCCCGTCACAATCTCAAACTCCCGTTGTTCCCCACATACCGCTTCAGCCGGGGCCAACTGTCGGCGGTCCGACAGCTCCCTCTCATTCGGGGTTCCCCCCTCAAGTCTCCGGGAGACAGTTTCTCCCCCAGTGGCAAGTGCCACCTTCACCTCCAGAGGAGCTTGCTCAATCACTCCTCAATAGGTTCAATCGTATGGACGAGCAGTTTCAAAATCTGAGAAGAATGGTGGACGTGAAAGCCACCCCGGAGGTTGCTTTGCCAATCCTTCACGTCATTCATCTTCCTCCCTCCGAAATGCCCACGTACCGCAGATACAATGGTACCGGCAACCCCTTCATTCACCTCAAAGATTTCATGTATGGATCCTCCTATTGGCAAAATGATCAGAGGTCCCTGGCATACCTCTTTCGGAGATCATTGGATGGTCCCGCGCTAGAGTGGTTCTATTCTTTGGAGCCCCGAGAGGCCGAGAATTTTGAAATAGTCCAGAGAAGGTTCTTACAGAAATATAGGGATAGGGTCGGTCCCTCACTCTCCATTACCGACCTAGTGGCCGAAAAGATGAAGCCCGATGAGGATTTTGTCCGCTATGCTGATAGATGGAGGTCTCTGGCAGAAAGAATAAGGGATACCCTCTCCGAGCCCGAACAAGTGAAGATGATTGTGTCTAATGCAACCCCACAGTTCAGACACGTCCTGGCCATGAATAAAGTTACTACAATGGAGGAACTCTATGAAAGGGCCCGGTACATCCAAACTCAGTTAAAAGACTCCCCCATTATGAACATGTTTGAGTCACCGAAGCCCAAAGTGGTCAGAAAGACAGGCGCTGGTGTCCCGGGCGGAGCCACAGAAGGGGTCGTGACAAATGAGCAAGTGGGTGCGGTCAACAATGCCAATTATGCAGTCAACCCAAGGCCTCCACAAATGCCCCGACTTCCCCTCCAACCAGGTCCTTTCCCTCTTCGTCCTCCACCCCAAAATAATCCACCCCAGGATAATATGCCTCCATTACGTCAACCCCAGCAACAACAACCACAACCTCAGCAACAACAACCACCACTTCAGTACAACTAAGTTCCACCCCCGGGGAACTATGGTCCCCAACAGCAATAAAGGAGGCCGGTCGGTCCCAAGAGAGCCCACTATCCACCATTGCCAGAAACCTTAGCTGACATTTTTAATGCCCTCATGGCATCAAACCAACTCGCCCTACCCAGAGAAAGGCCCATGTGGCCCCCGAATGTTGATAGCTCCAAATACTGCGTCTACCACAGGCAGCCAGGACACACAGTAGATTACTGCTTCCATTTCAAAGATTACATCCATGATATGAATGATGAACATCAAATAGATTGGGATGAAATGAGATGATACGTCGCGGCTCTCAAGGCTAGGAGACCTCCTCATAGGCCACAACAGCAGTTACACCAGCAGCAGTTACAACAGCAGCAGCAACAGCAACCACAACAACAACAACAGCTTCAGCATGCCCCACAACAACAGCCCGACATGGGCATAATCCAGAATCCATTACCGGAGCACCAACAGCCCAATCATCAGGTTAACCCCATCTCCTCCTTCCCGAAAGTCGGGAGAGAGCAGGTGTGACACCAGGAAAGTACCTCCATTCTTTCTACCGCCAATCCTATCATCACGCAACACCCTTGCCTTGCCCGGGTAGCACCTCTCTCTCATCAACCCGCGTCAGTATCACCTTCACCATTTCCACTACCATTACACCCTCTCATCCGTTCCCCGATCCCCTATCAACCGACACTCTCCACTACGCCTTCACACCCTCTCATCTTCTCCCACTCCCCCACTTTACCATCCACCTCTACCACATTTACGCCTACGCCTTCTAAACCCCTTATCATCCGTCAACCATACATAACCCCGTCTTTCTCCACCGTATCACCACTAATGCCTTCAAAACCACTCATTAACCATCACCCACCTCAAAATCATTGCTCGCTTCAAGCCCTACCCACTTCTACTTCGTCTCCACCTCCACCTTCCAAACCCCTTATCCTTCATAATCCGCGCGATATCCCCTCTACCTCCACCATGCCTCCACCTAACAAACCCCTCATCAGAATCCCTGCTCCCGTCATCACCCCTGCTTCATCGAACATTCCTCCACCACTACCCCTCAAACCTCTGTTAAAACCCACTGCTACCCCCACAGAGGTACAAAAGCCGCAGGCAATGGTGCTCCGGAGTGGAAGGATTTTCCACAGGGTTTTCCCCCACAACAGTCAGAATCTTGAGCAATCTCAGCCAGAGAAGGATGATGGAGAACAACCAGAAAGAGCTATCCTTGGAACACAGTATGATCTATTGATACACTTGGACAAGACGCCTGCTCGGATCTCCATCCTGGAGCTACTTCAAAGATCCACATCCCACCAGGCGGCAATGATGGAATATCTTCAAAAAGTCATGGTTAATGAAGACCTCCCCGTGGAGAAGATTTCGACCGTCCTGACCCCAACGGACACACAACCGGTCATCATGTTCCACAACTACGAGCTCGCTCCCAAGGAGGCTCGAAAATATGCACTATGCATTTCAATAAAAATTAATGGGGTATCCATAAACCCGTGTCTTGTGGACACGGGTGCGTCTATAAATGTGATCTCCATGAGCACTCTTCAGTTGTGTGGGGTCGACGAGGAACAAATAAGACCTTCCTCGATCACGGTCACGGCTTATGACAATAGCAAAAGGCCGCCGCAGGGGATGATTATTCTGAAGGCAGAACTAGGCCCCATGTTAATTCCCACAGAATTCCATGTCCTCGACATGGACCCCACATTCAAGGCTATACTGGGTCGCCCTTACATCGAAGCCATGAACGCTGTGCCTTCCACCAACCATCAGTGCCTGAAGTTTCCTTAGAATGGGAGAATTATTAAAGTGGTCAGTACACCTGTCCTTCACACAGTGGATGCTATCAACACCTCTCTACCCTCTGTTTGGCCGTCTCATCGACCCATATTGTCACTACTAGACGTACGTGATTCATCTCACGTTCCACTAGCACCAAAGGAGCCGGTCAGGACAACCGCAACATCATATCTCCCTTTTCACTCCAAAGGGTGGGAGATTATGAGGAACATCAACTATCAACAGGGTAAAGGTCTGGGCGCACAGTTACAGGGTAGACTCAAACCGCCAAAGGAAATTAGGCCGAACCGCAGGTTTGGCCTAGGCTTCAAAGGACCGTTCAAGGCGGATTGGGAGCCCCTCACATGGACTCTATCAAACCACTTCAACAGAGGGCCCGTTGTTCAGATGGGAGATTACCCACGAGAAGCATATGGGAGATCACATGCTGTATATTTGGCTGAAAAATGTCCGAGGATCACCAAAAGAGACAAGATCAAAGATCCGGAATGCGAGTGGAACAAATGGTTCGACATACGGGACATTTCCGTTGCACTGGAAAGGATGTTCTCATCTCCGCAGCTTGAAGGACCACCATTGATCTCCGAAATACCAAAGAATATTACCACTCTTGCCAAGGTTCCAAACTATCCTCGTCCTCGCCAGAAGGACCCTGTCATCGACGGATCTTCATCCGTCCTCAACATTGCCGTCGACGGCTCATTAGCCGCCATCTTCTCCATCCACTCGTCTCAGCCTTTGCTGATATGTTCTTCCTGGGCCAGACAGTTGTCTGATGATCTTCCCAGGTCCCCTTCTTTGCTTACATACCTACGCGGGCTTTTCAACCCGGGCCAGGTCTTCAACCATGATCTGCTCTATGAGCCTCACAATCCTCTAGCCATAATCACTTTTCTCTCTCCTCCAATCTCTTTTCACTGCTTTGTCATTCAAAATGAAAACGAAAAAAAATATCAATTTTCAAACTCCCCAACAACACATCTTCGTTGAGGAAACCTCCTACATCTCCCACGGGTGCGTACCGCCCTGCGGACCACCCGTCCAAGGTCCGATGAGCGACCTTTTCTACCCCTCCTCTGAGGGGTCTTCTCCTTTACATTCTACACCATCCTCTTCGTCTTCCTCTTCTTCTGTAAATATTGTCAGTCAATCTAGGAATGCTAGGCCAAGGGTCGTACCTAGGAAGAAATCCAAGGGTAGGCAGATCCCTCGTCGATTTCTTCTGGATTTGGCCGCCAGGTGTCAGGCCCTTCTTGCCATCCCCCAGTTGTTAGAAAATCCCATCCAACTACCGGAAATAGAATATGAGGGCGACTGTGCATTTGATGAAGGGTATGGAGTCTACGAGATCACGAATGAAGAATTCCCCACTGAAGATAAGGGTGAAGAATATGAGGATGCGGCAGGCGCATACGCAAGTGGAATGAGGAGATTCGACGAGCCGTCAACCGCCGTAGAAGAATCCACCAAAGAAGTTAACTTGGGAACTGAGGAAGACCCTAGGATCATCCTCATAAGTGACAGCCTACCACCCTCTGAAGAAGAGGCATTAATTGAGGTTCTCAAGGAATATATGGACACGTTTGCATGGAGCTACGAGGATATGTCGGGTCTAGATTCAACCTTGGTCGAATACCGTTTAACCCTAAAACCAAGGACCGTCTCGGTAAAACAAAGGTTAAGGCGTTTCCACCCTCAGATGGCTTTGAAAATGAAAGAAGATGTCGATAAGCTCCATAAAGCCAGGTTCATTAGAGTCGTCCTTTATCCTCAAGGGGTGGCGAACATTGTCCCGGTCATGAAAATGTTGTGCCCCTGTGGTTTTGATGATGGTTTTAATAGTGGTTTTGATGATTGGTCTTTGAGGTGAGTTATTCACTGTGAGTCAACTTGCTGTGTGAGTCTTCATGCTAGTATTCACTTTCTGATCATAATGCTGTTTTATCTTGTAAGTGAATGGAGTTCATATGGCTGTCAGATAACATGCTCTATTTAATTCTGTCTACACTCTGTCTGCACAGTCTCCACAGCAGTGCGTCAACTCATTGTGCTGATGCGTCGACCCTTCAGTCATATTTATCTCTGTCCACACAGTAGTGCGTCAACGCCTTGAGCTGATGCGTCGACTCTTCAGTTCAGATGATTCAGACTGATGATTGAGCCAACGCAGTTGCACAATGCGTCAACGCACTCCACACGAAACGTGAGAGGGCTGAAGCCATCTAAGTTCAGATGCTACAGCTCCATGCGTCAACGCAGCATGCTGAGAGCGTCAACGCAGCACGCCTATCTGCTGAAGACCTACTCACTGGAACGCATCAATGCGTCAACGCCACGGGTTGGAAGCGTCGACGCAGCAGACTTGAGTTTCATAGGTTGAAGATCTTTGAAGGCTGCGTCAACCCTTTGAAGCAAGTGTGTTGACGCCACCTCAACTCCAGTTGCTGAGCGTGCTAATGAAGGGCACGTGATCCGAGGTGCCTGGCTCGTGACCAGGATGCTGCCACGTGGTCCGAATTTCTAGGGCAGGAAATGTGGAAGCCACACGCGCCCAGTATGCCAGCTGCTGCTGCTTATAAAAGGAAGCCTTCATCCAACAGATGAAGATTGATCGAAGAAGAAGCCTGGAGAGCAGAAAGCCCTTCGATCCAGAAAAAGAAAAGAAGAAGAAAAAGAGTTGAAGAGAAGAAGGAGAGAACAGCGTGAAAGAAAAGGAGAGTAGAAGAGAAAGAAAGAGAGATAGAGAGAGAGATAGTGTTCGTGAGAAGTGAGAAGAAAGAGAAGCAGAAAGAAGAGGAAGAAAAGAAGAGGAAGAGAGAGTCTATTGCAGATCAGTTCAGTCTGTTCGTGGATCAAATCCAGAACGACTATGTTCATTGAGAGCCACATCTCTTGTGTTTCATTTCCAACTTTTGTTGCTGTGTTTTTTATGGTTCTGTATTTTTTCTTTTGTTTCTTTGGTTAGTCTTGTTCTTCCGATTGCCCTGCTGGGGATCGGGTTCCTCCTGTGGATTCAGGAGAAGGGAGACTAGTCTCTGGTTCTGGGCTTGTGGCTTACAAGTCCAGGGGTCCCTCCGGTGTGAGGAAGAGAGGTCTTCGACCTCTGGTTTGCTGGTGACTGGAAGTCACTGGTTGGGTCCCTCCTGGTCTGGAGGAAGAGAGGTCTTCGACCTCTGGTTTCCAAGTGGCTGGGAGTCACTTGGGTGTCCCTCCGGTTGGGAGGAAGAGGGGAGGCTGTTCCCCTGGTCAAGCTGTGTGGCAGCAACTGTTTGCAGACTGAGTCTGCTTGGTTCTAGCGTTTGCTAGTGAAGCCTCACTCCGGTTGGGAGTGAGGGTTGGATGTAGGTCTAGAGGACCGAACCACCTAAAAAATCTATTGAGCAGTGGTTTGATTGCTTGATTTGTTTCCGCTAGATGCTTGGATAGGCTCGCTCCACCTGCTTGTTATTTTGCTTAATCGAATTAGTTTAATTCCAGAATTTGCCTAGCATCTAAGTTTTAATTTGGGCTATATTTTCTAGAGGGATACATTCACCCCCCCTCTGTACCCGGGCCTAGCACCCTAACAGTTGGTATCAGAGCGGTGTCTGTATACAAGGTCTAGCGACCTGCAGATCCGATCTTGCAGTTTTCGGTGCTAATTTGTTTTTAGTGCATCAATATTCCTGTTGCATTAACTGTTGTGTTCTCATGGCTCATCCTCCACTATTCAGTAGTTCAAATATTAAATTCTGGCTATATCGTATGCACAAGCATGTTAACTCTATTAATCCACAATTGTGGAAGGTTATCTCTCATAATCCACATGAACTTCCTAAGGATAAGTCCAAGTGGACTCATGTTCACAAGTTAAAAAATGATGATAATGTGAGAGCTCTTAACCTAATGAAGGCTGCAATTGATTCTGACGATTTTTCTTTTATCTCAGATTGTAGCACTGCAAAAGAAATTTTTGATAGAGTGACTGCAACACATGTGGAACAGGAAGAAGAATGTCTCATGGCAAGAAAGAGTGATCAATCAGATGAGTCCTCATCCCAGGTAATCTCTGAGACCGAGGATATTAGCCATGATGAGTTAGTTGCCATGCATGAGCATCTTCTAGATAAATATGGAAGAGTCAAATCAGAAAAGAGAAAATTAAGAAAAGAGAAAAATGCTGAAATCACAAGTCTAAAGGCTGAAAATGAAAATCTAAAATCTAAATTGAAGGAATTGATTGAAGAATTACATTCTGATGATAATGCACAGAAAAACTTAATCACTTCCTTGAAAGAAGAAAATGATTCTCTGCTGACTCAGAAGAAGGAAATTGATAAATTAAAAGATAAGCTGATTGAAGAAACATCCATCTGAAGGAACAAAATAAAAAGCTAATGGTCCTTAACACTGTTTTCTCTGAAAGATGGCTAACGGTAGAAAGAGAAAAATCAGCTTTGAAAGAAAAAGAAGTGAACATTGAATTGAAGTTAAATCAGGAGAATGAGATCCTGAAAAGTCTGAATGATGGGCGACAAAATCAGGTTATTTCGTGTGAAGACCACATTATGACCTTGCAAATTGAAATTGAAAATCTAAACAACTCTCTGTCAAAATTTGCCAAAGGTAAAGAAAAAATGGAAGATTCTTTGAATGTGGAAGTCACCAAATTGAACGAAGAGAAAAGGTGCAATTCTCAAGTTAAGCAAGCTGTAAGGAACAAACTATACGCAACATTTGTGAGTAGCTCAAACTTAGCTAGTACTTCTGCACCGTCTTCAAAACAGTCTGATGATCATAAGATTCAAAAACAGAAGGAAAATGTGAAAATGAGAACACTGAAGAAGAATAGTAAATTTCATGCAAACAAGCCTAAGGCTAGAAAATTTCCAATTATTCACGGAAGGAATGTTGAATGCTTCTATTGTGGAAATTCTGGCCATGTACTTGATGATTGCCTTCTCATGAAGAATGATAATGATAGATTTCATGCTGGGACCTCTTATGCTAAGAAATCCTATTCTGCTCAAAACAGGATATCCAAATGCTTTTACTGTCATGAAATGGGTCATCTCATGCATGAATGCAAGACAATGGAGTTAGATGACTTTGCTGCTACTACTGTACAAAAATATCATGCTAGAAATCATGTTCCTAGGAGAAAGAATCTGAATTGCTCTTGTTGTGGGAAGCCAGGCCATAGAGCTGGAGATTGTTGGCATGTTCAGAATAACTCTGCTAAACTCCATGTTGCGAAATTTACATGCCATCATTGTGGGAAGCCAGGTCACAGGGCAGCAACCTGTTGGCTGGTAGGATATCAAAAGCAAACTGGTTTTGGTAAACAGAATTTTTATTCTGTTAACAAAAAATTTCATGCATATGCACATAGAATTCATGCTAACAAGAATGTGCATAAATCAGATTTGAAAACAGCTGCTTCTTGCCATCATTATGGCAATTCTGGACATTTGATGGATGGTCATTCTCTGATGAAATTTAATGATCATCAAGTTAAAAATATGCTGAGAAAACCTGCTAGGAGTAATACTGTCATGTCAGGACCCAAGACTTCTTAGGTACCTATTTGTGCAAAATAGCATTGCTATGCAGGTGTGCCTTGGGACTGAAATAAAAGGGATAATAAACCAAGGCACTCAAGAATGAAAACCCTTTCCTGAATCTTTCAGGTAAATTTCTTGCACTTCCTGTTTTTAGTCTACTGCATGACATACTAAATCTGTATTTGCATAATCATTCTTCATCTGCATTGTCTGAGTTGATGCCTATGAACTCTCCTCAGCTGAAGTGCATATATGTGATTTGCATATATAGTACATTGAAAAATCTGAACTGCATTTGAATGCTGTTTGAAATCTGTCCATTGCATTCTGAAAAATCTGATTAGCTGAAATTTGATCCATGCATGCTGCCCATGTTGAACTATCATGCATGACCTCAATGGTATATAAATGGTAAGGTACCAAAAGGTTGGGAAGTCTGTCTGGAGGTTCTTACTATGTGTGAGGTGATCTTTTTAAACCAAATGCTCCGCCTAGTACCATGGGTCACCTTGTTGGATAGGACAGTCTGAATGTGCATGAATCAAAATCATATGTTCAGTTTCTCATAGCAATCATTGCATATTTTCAGGGGGAGTTAGTTGCATATCCTTGCATACATATAGTGCATTGCATTTCCTTATATTGAAAATGCCAAAAAGAAAGTTGAATGCATATTGTGAGGGGGAGTCAATGCATTGCATATAGGTTGTCAAATGCATACATTTGTCAGAATTCATTGCATATCCTTTCTTATTGATTTTATTGACAGACCTTGAACGTCTTTTTGAGAACATTGAGCTTCAAAATCTATCCTATCAATTGGTATCATTTGACTTCAAATTTCTATCAGTCTTTCATGAAGATTTCAATGGGGCTATCTCGATCATAAATCTGAAAACTTTTGAACTAGAAATCTTCTATTATACATTTTTATGAATATCTGAAATAACTCAGGTGGTTTAAGTTTAATGTACTCAAGGGTTGACTTTAAAATCTCTTAAAAATATCTGAAGCATGTTTAATAAACCTTAACCATCTATTTCATGTTGAGTCTTGTGAAAACTTCTGAAATCTGCACTCTTGAATACATGACTTCAACTGATTAAGTACATGAAATTATTATTGACTTGAAGCAAATGAATTTTTCTGAAAAGTCTAATGGGTAATATCTGTCAGAGCAATGACCTTGGTCACTGAGAAACACATGTCCAAAGGACTGTGTCATGAGGTACCATAGTTAACTCTGATTAAGAATTCATTGAAATTCAGGCAGAGCAATGCATGCACACTGAGAAATACAACTCACTCATCAAGAAATGATTTGGAGTGTGTCATGATGTGTAAATGCTATCTCTGTTCATATATAGCATGACAGTTAGTCACACTAAGTGCTTAGGGATATTGGCCTACAATCAAGGTATATCCTCTAGTTACAAGGTGTGCACTGAACTGGAGTGCTCGTAAAATTTGTAGCATGAAAAATTGTTGAACGAATTGAAATATCTGAATATTGATGCTAAAATCAAATTGCTACAACCCTAGACAAAATCATATGACTTCATAATTGCTTGATTTCAATACTGATGCATGTAATTCCGAAAGAAGTCAATAAATTTGATTGTGTAAGAGAAAGGGAGTTTTATCAAGATAAATATGAGGGCTTGGTTCATTTTTATTAAACCATGGTTTTAGATATCAATACAGAATTTTATTGATAAACTCTACATACATCATGTTTAAACCATGCTGTTCAATAAAGCTCATTCATAAGCCCTTATAATGGAAGACTTTAAAAATTTATGTTTTGGATTTATGAGATTGATATCTCTCTGAAAATCTGACTGAATTTTCTGAGATTGGAGCTTCTTTAAAAATCTGCTAATTGAACCTCTTCTGTTCATTGACCTGAACTTCTCCTTGTTTGCCCCTGTGGTCCCCTTCTCATTCATTTCTAAGGTTCCATTTATTGAGGGGGAGCCTCCTTGTCATATGCATCATGCTGCATAGAAGGAGAAGAATTGTGCCCTTACATTCATATTTCTGGTATCTGCATCTACATTCATATCCCTTCCCATGGTTTATTTTGATTACACCAAAGGGGGAGAGAGAATCATGTTCTTGCAAGGGGGAGAATTTGACTGAATTCTTATACATGCTTTAATTTCTCAAACTATTTTCTTTTTGATGAAGTCAAAGGGGGAGAATAGTTTGAGTCATCAGAGTGACTCACTGTGTAGTGTTGCCATCATCAAAAAGGGGGAGATTGTTGTGCCCCTGTGGTTTTGATGATGATTTTAATAGTGGTTTTGATGATTGGTCTTTGAGGTGAGTTATTCACTGTGAGTCAACTTGCTGTGTGAGTCTTCATGCTAGTATTCACTTTCTGATTATAATGCTGTTTTATCATGTAAGTGAATGGAGTTCATATGGCTGTCAGATAACATGCTCTATTTAATTCTGTCTACACTCTGTCTGCACAGTCTCCACAGCAGTGCGTCAACTCATTGTGCTGATGCGTCGACCCTTCAGTCATATTTGTCTCTGTCCACACAGTAGTGCGTCAACGCCTTGAGCTGATGCGTCGACTCTTCAGTTCAGACGATTCAGACTGATGATTGAGCCAACGCAGTTGCACAATGCGTCAACGCACTCCACACGAAACGTGAGAGGGCTGAATCCATCTAAGGTCATATGCTACAGCTCCATGCGTCAACGCAGCATGCTGAGAGCGTCAACGCAGCATGCCTATCTGCTGAAGACCTGCTCACTGGAACGCATCAATGCGTCAACGCCACGGGTTGGAAGCGTCGACGCAGCAGACTTGAGTTTCATAGGTTGAAGATCTTTGAAGGCTGCGTCAACCCTTTGGAGCAAGTGTGTTAACGCCACCTCAACTCCAGTTGCTGAGCGTGCTAATGAAGGGCACGTGATCCGAGGTGCCTGGCTCGTGACCAGGATGCTGCCACGTGGTCCGAATTTCTAGGGCAAGAAATGTGGAAGCCACACGCGCCCAGTATGCCAGCTGCTGCTGCTTATAAAAGGAAGCCTTCATCCAACAGATGAAGATTGATCGAAGAAGAAGCCTGGAGAGCAGAAAGCCCTTCGACCCAGAAAAAGAAAAGAAGAAGAAAAAGAGTTGAAGAGAAGAAGGAGAGAACAACGTGAGAGAAAAGGAGAGTAGAAGAGAAAGAAAGAGAGATAGAGAGAGAGATAGTGTTCGTGAGAAGTGAGAAGAAAGAGAAGCAGAAAGAAGAGGAAGAAAAGAAGAGGAGGAGAGAGTCTATTGCAGATCAGTTCAGTCTGTTCGTGGATCAAATCCAGAACGACTATGCTCATTGAGAGCCACATCTCTTGTGTTTCATTTCTAGCTTTTGTTGCTGTGTTTTTTATGGTTTTTTATTTTTTCTTTTGTTTCTTTGGTTAGTCTTGTTCTTCCGATTGCCCTGCTGGGGATCGGGTTCCTCCTGTGGATTCAGGAGAAGGGAGACTAGTCTCCGGTTCTGGGCTTGTGGCTTGCAAGTCTAGGGGTCCCTCCGGTTGGAGGAAGAGAGGTCTTTGACCTCTGGTTTGCTGGTGACTGGAAGTCACTGGTTGGGTCCCTCCTGGTCTGGAGGAAGAGAGGTCTTCGACCTCTAGTTTCCAAGTGGCTGGGAGTCACTTGGGTGTCCCTCCGGTTGGGAGGAAGAGGGGAGGCTGTTCCCCTGGTCAAGCTGTGTGGCAGCAACTGTTTGCAGACTGAGTCTGCTTGGTTCTAGCGTTTGCTAGTGAAGCCTCACTCCGGTTGGGAGTGAGGGGTGGATGTAGGTCTAGAGGACCGAACCACCTAAAAAATCTATTGAGCAGTGGTTTGATTGCTTGATTTGTTTCCGCTAGATGCTTGGATAGGCTCGCTCCACCTGCTTGTTATTTTGCTTAATCGAATTAGTTTAATTCCGGAATTTGCCTAGCATCTGAGTTTTAATTTGGGCTATATTTTCTAGAGGGATATATTCACCCCCCCTCTGTATCCGGGCCTAGCACCCTAACAGAAAAAAGATGGGAAAGTCAGGATTTGTATCGACTTCCGGGACCTTAACCGCGCTTGTCCAAAGGACGATTTTCCCTTGCCTCACATTGATGTGTTGATCGATAACACGGCAGGATATGAAACCCTCTCATTCATGGATGGATTTTCAGAATACAATCAAATTCGTTTGGCAGAAGAAGATCAGGAAAAGACGTCATTCACTACCCCTTGGGGAACATATTGTTACGTGGTCATGCCGTTTGGGTTAAAGAATGCTGGAGCTACTTAACAAAGAGCTATGATGGCCATATTTCATGACATGATGCACATATACCTGGAAGTGTATGTAGATGACTTATTGGTGAAATCAAGGACCAGGATGGAACATCCAGAAGTTTTGGCTAAGGTCTTGCAGAGGTCAAGGGAGTTCTAATTGAAAATGAACTCGAAAAAGTGTGTGTTTGGTGTGTCGTCAGGTAAATTGCTGGGGTTCATTGTGAGTAAAAGAGGGATCAAGATAGATCCCGACAAAGCTAAGGCTATCAGAGATATGCCACCTCCCAAGAATTTGAGGGAAGTCCGAGGTTTAATCGGGCGGTTGCAGTTTATTCGTCGATTTGTGTCCCAACATTCACAAAGGTGTAGACCTCTCTACGAGTTGACCAAGCCAGGAGTAGAATTCCACTGGAATTCTAAATGTCAGAAAGCTTTTGAAGGGTTGAAGGAATATCTGGCTAGTCCACCCGTTCTCATTCCACCCAAACCAGAAAAACCTCTGATCCTTTACGTCTCAGTCTTGGATGACTCCGTGGGAGCCGTCCTCGCACAAGCTGATGAAGAAGGCAAGGAACGGGCAACCTATTACTTGTCCAAACTTCTCAATCCCTGTGAGCAGAAGTACACCGTCATGGAGAAAACATGTGCTGCCCTCGTTTGGGTAGTGTAGAAATTGAAGCACTACTTCTTGGCTCATGAGGTCCACTTGATTGCTCGAATGAATCCTATCAAATTCCTTCTGGAGAAAGCCGTCCTTACGGATAGGCTAGCACGCTGGCAAAGTTTTCTCTCTCAGTTCGACATCACCTACATCCAGCAAAAGGCGATTAAAGGCTATGCCATAGCCGAGCATCTCGCTCACCATCCTCTTCCCAAGTTCGATCCCGTCCAATCAGAGTTTCCAGATGAAGAACTAATGTCCGTCAACCAATCAGATGAGCCAATGTGGACACTATATTTTGATGGAGCTCTGAATTCTCAAGGGAGAGGAATCGGCGTCGCCCTCCTGTCGCCCGAAGGCCTCACATTCCCATTGGCATACCAGCTCAAATTTCCAGTTACCAACAATATAGCCGAATATGAAGCTCTTCTAGCTGGCCTAGAACTCGCTCATTCTTTTCGTATCACTGAGTTACGAGTCGTAGGTGATAGTCAACTCATCCTTCGCCAGGTGCTCACTAAATATCGCACTCGCGATCCCAAACTCAAGCCATACCAAGAACTCACTGCTGCCTTTGCCAAACTGTTCACCAAACTGATCTTTGTTCATGTCCCTCGTCATCAGAATATTCTCGCCGATGCCCTCGCCTCATTGGCATCATCCATAAGGTTCCCTCTAGGAAGATGGTTTGAGTCCATTTCCATCTACAAACTTCACGCCCCTGCAATCGATGATGCTTCCTACGTAAACATCAAAGATAGGATAGCAAGGAAGATCCTGCAGGAAGATATCCTTGAGAAGAGGGAAATCATGTTGGCAGAGGCCGAAGAAGAACTGGCTGATGAAGAGAAACCATGGTTCTATGAAATCGTCAAATACTGCCAAGATCAGTCTTATCCTGAAGGGGCCACCACAGAGGACAAGAAAGCCATAAGAAGGGTGGCTCAGAAATATACTTTGGTTGGATGTCTACTCTATAGGAGGAGCCTTACTGGTATTCTGTTAAGATGTCTTGGTGACGATGAGGTTTGGAAATGTGTAGAGGAGACGCACTCGGGTGTGTGCGGTGGCCACGTAAATAGTCAGATGCTCTCCAAGAAGATCATTCGCCAAGGCTTTTATTGGCCCACTATGGAAGAGGATTGTGCTGTCTATGTCCGTAGGTGTGTCAAGTGTCAACTTCACGCCGATAAAATCTATTCACCATCTTTCTCACTTCATCCAATATCCTCCCCATGGCCTTTCTCCATGTGGGCATTCGACATCATTGGTCCCCTAGGTGATCCCAATTCCCTCACCAAGCAGAAATCTTTCATCCTTACTGCGACGGAATACTTCACCAAATAGGCCGAAGCCGAAGCTTACACGGAAATCAAGGCATCAACAGTCTGCAAGTTCATCACGAAGAACATCCTCGCCAGATTCGGCGTCCCAAGCACGATCGTCACCGACAATGGGCCACAGTTCATTTCTCAGGACCTACAGGACCTCTGCAAAAGGTACGCAATTGCATTGCATCATTCATCGCCTTATTACCCACAAGGTAACGGCCAAGCGGAGGCCACCAATAAAACATTGCTCAAAATCATCAAAAAAACCTGCGAGTCTAGTAAGTTTTCAGACTGGCCAGAAAAGCTTATCGAAGCTCTATGGGCCTATCGCACTTCAATCCGTACCCCCACCGGGCAGATTCCATTTGCCCTTACTTATGGTATGGAAGCGGTAGTCCCGTACGAGACTCTGATCCCTTCTCTTAGGGTACAATTGGACGAGGAATTTCCCCTCGACGATCGTCGTAATTCACTCCTCGCCCAGTTGGAACTCTTGGATGAGAAACGACTGGCCGCTGCCGAACACGCGCGTGTGTATCAAAATAGACTCGCTCGCTTTTACCAAAAGAAAGTCGTTGAGAGAAAATTCAAAGTCGGTGAGATGGTTGTAAAAAGAATTTTTGTCAAGCCTGGAGGGCCGCGTTCTAAGCTCCAACCCAACTGGGAAGGACCATTTGTAATTCAAGCCGTGTACCCTGGCAACGCCTACAAGCTAATCAACGCCGAAGGGACCGAGTTATCCCACCCTTGGAATGGGCTTTATCTTAAGAAATACTACCCTTAGCACAAAACAAACAAAAAAAATGATGAAAAGATAAAAAACATCAAAAACAAAGAAATACCGAAAACTACTAAAAATATGGAAAATTCAAAATGCCGATGCCTGGTGGTCACCATGTAGTCAAGTCCCTGCATCTAACCTTCATGTTAGGATAGGGCCCATTAAGGCTTGGTAGGCACTGAGTCTTGATTTGCCAGAACCGTGGAGATCCCTGTCCGGCCACGTCGGCCTATGCTCGCTCGAAGGAAGCTAACATGTGCTGACTTATGTATTTTATTCAAAAAAGTCGGTAGCATCACCTACGGTGGGGCCCCACCCAGAAGATCTCCGGAAGCTGTAATCTTTATTCTTTTCTCTTCGACCAAATGAGACAGTCGGCGCCCTTAAAACGCTGAGCATGACAAACCGAAACTCAAACCCCAAGGGCAAGAGTAGGATCCATTTCCTCGAGCATCGATCAGAGCACGAGAGGAGGGCAGTGTCCCCACAGGCATACGAAAAGGGAGCCCACAAACGTCAAACGACTATATCTCCCTCACAAAAGGAAATACAAAGTCAAAATCAAGAGAAAAGCCTGGTCGTGACCGTGCCTGTTGCGATAAACGGAACCCCTCAAAGCAAAAGTCTGAATCCACAAAAGGGGCCGTGGAATGTCAATGCTCGAGATTTGGTCCGAAGTTGTCCGAAAGGAAAGAGTTAATGGGCCCTTATTCGCTCGCCGGGTTAACGGCTTTGCCGGTCCTCTCAGGAGGTTTATCCCCTACACTCTTCCTTCTCCCTCTAAAGAGGAAGGTTCGATGGAGTTTCTGAAGGGTGAAAACTGCCCAGGGTCTGTGACCTTCTTTTAATATACACATTTGGTTGCCTACTTTGAAAAGCAAAAGCTATCGCTGCGAAGGAGTCTCCGTGTTTCTGGCTGGTCAAGACCCATGTTTACCAACTTGATGTCTTCTTGCTTAACCTTGGGCTTAGGCCAATGCAAGCGCGTCACCTATGGGTGCGACGGCGTCTGATTCCGGGTCAGCGTCGCGCGGTTGGTCGTTTGGGTTCCAGGGTGTTCCATCATATACCATCTAGAGTTGTGAGGAAACAGACCCGGGTCGGACAAACCATTTACCTCAAACATCTTTTGGGTGAATCCCTGTGGTCGGAAGCGACTGGGAGCCTAAGCATGGCATGACAGTATTGTCATCAGGGTAAGTCTTAGCCGGCGGGATCATCATTCGAGGGGTCTAGAGGCCCAAATCAACCTAGATGTGCACTTAGGATACCTGGGAGGTTAGTAAGAAACCCCTGTCTCACGTAGGTTAGGTGCCATTTGGGTGCTTGCCAAGCGTTAGCAAAAAAAATTGAAATGATAAAAACAACAAAAAAATGGAAAAGAGAACATGTACATATTTGCAAACAAAAAAAATATTTTTTATGATAAAACAAAAAAAAATGCCAAATATAAAAAAGAAAACAAATCAATTTTTGCATGATTGCATTTGCGTGCAGCATCTCACTTTTAATACCGCTTGCATTCGTGTGCTTGCCTGTCGCATTTATCATCACCGCATCTTTCCCTTGCCTTCGTTAAATAAAGGCTTGGCCCCTTGACCAGTTATCAAGGACAGTCACAGTGACCATTTGCTTATTGAGCAAGGGGCCAAGTCAGAACAGAAATTCTGATTTGTTTGTTTCAGTGATGTATGCAGGGATTCAGGCAACAGAAGCAAAGGTGAAAACCAAACAAACCGAACCTTGTATCTTATTCCAAAAACTAAAAAAATTACACCAAGTTCCGCCCACTCTCTCTGCATTACTCGTCCCACTACTCTCCGAACAAAACGCTCTCAAAGGTGCCACCCAACTACGAAAAGCGGTACTCCTACCGCTCTGTACTCCCCTTCCTATTCCCACATCCCGACGTTGATCCACGGAAGCAGCAGAGAAGCTACCAACACGAAAGCCACGCTCTCATGCTCTTCGGTAGCGCTCCTCACCATCTCTCAGCCACTGTTCAGCAAGACCAAGGCTGATTCGGAGTTCGAATAGTTGGGCCTCCATGGCCCTTCGTTCCTCCCTTTCAGTCAATCTGTTGGCTCTTTCTCTCTCTGCGTCTCTTTCTTTCTCTACACGTTCTCTCTCGCGGTCTTCCCTCTCCAACTGGAGAGTGATCCTCAGTTCCACGGCATCCCTAGAAGAGTCGTCATCAGGATGACGCCGTAGTTCCCTCTCCAGTTCTGCTATCCTAGCCTCCTTCTGCGCAACTTGGGCAAGCGCTTCTTCCGTCTCCTTTTCCTGCCGAGTGTACCATCTCAGATACGCGATGAGGCGTAAAACAAAGAGAACTCAACACTGAAACTTTTACCTGTATACAGAGCATCCCTTCTGCCTCCGCAGCACGCTGCGTGGCGTGAGCAAGTTGCTCATGAAGCAAGTCAAGTTCTGAGGTGGGAATCCACAAGCTGGAAGAGGCACCACCTACTCCCATCGCCGGGGAAGCCGTGCCAATCTGAGCATGCTACGACCACGTGAATTAGCAGCCAACATCTGGAATCTGCGGTTCTAATTAGGAATGCACTGTACACCTACCAAGGCACTCGTAGCTCCGCCGGCATCGCCCAACCGTTGCTCCATCTCTGCCAAGCGAGTTCGTAAAGTCGCTATCATCGTATCACGGATATCCTGCAGCCATATGAGTCAGCATTTCCACCAGAAAATCAAAAAAAGGAGAAAGAAGAAAAGAAAAAAAGGGGAAACCTACCTTCACAAATCCCCGGGGTTGGAACCGCTCTGCGTACTTTGTCCTATATAGACGCAGGTAATCCTCGCTATCCTGTGCATGCGATTCTACAATCGTGCCACCCCGTTGCCAGTCTTCATACTGTTCAGGGAACCGCACGCGCCAGTCAATGCAGGTCGCCGGACCTCGCGTCTTTCTCCCGACGCGAGGTGGCGCAGCTGAATCCACCCATTCTTGAGACAGTCCCAAAGTCCTCATAACCAATCGTAGCCGAAGCGGCTCGATTTCATTCAGGCAATGCATCCACAGTTCCCGTCCAAACCGGGCACGACTTGCTAGAACCCACGGCTGGTCGGCATCGACCATGTCTGAGTAGGGTCTCCAGTTTACCATCGCTGCAGGGAACTCATGTAGCTCCCGCCTTAGCACCATCAGTTGGTAAGTTAGGTGTGCCGCACTCATGATGGGTTCCCACCGCCTGGCTAGCAGCACCATCGCGGGTCGCCAATGTCGAGCTCTCCCCATGGGGAGGTAATAATAGCTCCACAGCTGCTCGGCGCAGGTCATCAGTACCTTGCAAAAAAAAACAAAAAAAACACACCAAAAAAAAATGCAAAACAAGCAAAACCAAAAATACCTGGATGAATGGTGTAAAACCACTCACATTCATCTCACGGTCCGCTTCTTGGAACAGACCTACAAATAAGTGCGCCAGCATGGCAGCTCCCCAGGCATAGTATCCTACTCTTTCAAGGTCTGACAGCAGCTCTAGGAAGCGACATTGGATACCATCCCCTTTCGAGCTCAGTACCAATCTCCCCAAAAGGAAGAGGAGAAATCTCCTCAAATCTATGTTGCATCTTTCCCAGTTGCCGAAATCTGTGCAGTACACGGCACGGCATCCTATTTCCATCCTTTCCATGAACTCTTCTGAGGATTCGTCATCCCGCCGACGAGTGTCGGTGAGCCCTAATGCATCCATGAGGGACGCCCTAGCTACCGACCTATTTTTCCGACCATCTAGGTCCAAACCCAGTAACTTCTGGGCACCTTCTCGGTAGTCCGCGTAAGTGACTCTGGTCACTGCCTCGCCATCCACCTTGATGCTCGTAATTCAGACCACATCTTCTAGGCTGGGCACCATGTGCCCCCAAGGCATCAGGAATGCTCGACTCACTGGGTCCCATCTCTCACACAAGGCTTGGATCAGGACCAGGTCGAGCTGGATCGGCTCGATCCGAAGAAAGGTGCCAAATCCCATCACGTCTAGCCTGGCCTTCTGAAAATCCGGGAGACCCCTGTATGCGGCCACCGCTAACTCCCATGAAATGTGTGATTTCATCACACTCTGTGCGTGCATAAGAAATGGAGAGGAGGTTTGGTCAGAAAGAAAGGAAGGAGAAAGAATGAGAAAAGGGCAGGAAAGCTCAGCTACGAGTTGTGATTGGTCCTTTCGCTGAAGTGCCCTTCAAGGTCCAAAAGCCTCCTGGAATTACTACCACTGGACCTGCTTCTCTTCGAGGAGTGGGAAGATTCACCCTCCATCCAACTCTCAGAATTTTAAACTCCTCCTCTCCCGTGAGCACTTGTGCTCCTCGAGTTAGCTCTCGATATACCTGGGAGGATAAAAGGGACAAGAATTTATAGAAATGGAAGGAGTGCAGGCCAAGATTGCCTCCATCACCTTTAACGATAGCCCTCGCAATGAGGCACCTACCATGCGGTCCCGTGTGTCACTTCACCGCTCGCACAGGGTGATTGATTGGACGAAGAATATGACGACTAGCCCCCTATGTTGTCTAGGGATACCCTTTCATGTTTTGGAGGACGTCCGCAAAACTTGACACAACATCCGGGAAAAGGGACTAGGGCCGTCATTATTGACTTCGACGGCAGATTCCCATGGAAAATGGTCACAACAAGACGCGATTCTCTGCTTGGGGTGGAGTCTCGACAGACCCATCACATGGGAACAGTGCAAAGGAGAAGAAGTGTAGGGAAGAAGGAACGCGCAAGAGAACAAACAAGCAGCAGAAAATCAAATCACTCCATTCATAATTCTACATAAGCTGTCATAAATACTACAATCATAGAGAGGTGGCGGGTCCACTAGCTCGCCAACTCTTGCCATTATTTTCATGCTCGTCCCTCTAGGCGTCCGTCTCCTCTCCCCTGAGGTGAGGGTCCCTCAGAAGCCTCCGGGATCCCCGTGCAGTAGCACCCGCCTCGCCTCGTGGCGCCGGCTCCACAGCAATGACTCGCTGCTCCTCCCCTGGCGTGGCAAAGAAGCCACTAGCGGCAAAGCGACCAGACTGGCGCAGTCGCTCCCCGAACTCTCGCGCTCTCTCGTAGCGCGTCTCCATCCCTCCTAGCCTCTGCACGATGGCCTGAAGGCCCAGCTGGAGCTCCCTCACTTGGGCCTCCAAGGCCCTCCTCTCGGTCTAATCCCGCTGTCACTCGAACCTTCTCTCGGCTTTCTCTCTCTCTCTCTGCCTCTCTCCTCATCATCTGTAGAAGAACCCTTAACTCCAGGATGTCTGGAGAAGGTCTCTCCTCACCGCGATGTCGCAGCTCTGCTACAGTCGCCACCCAGGCATCACGCTCCTCTTCCGCCCGGGCGGCCCGAGCCACCGCACCAGCAAGTTGCTCCCGAAGGGAGGCAATCTCAAGAAAAGGGGCCGAGGAACTGGAAGATGCGCCGCCAGTCACTCCCACCGTCGCTGTCTGCTAGGCATGCTGGAACGAACAAAAGCCGTCAGCTAAACTCCACATTTAAAAACAGAAAATGCAGCACTTAGCTTACCAAGAGCGACAGTTCCTGTTGAGTGGCGGCCAGCTGCCGCCTGACCTCGGCTAATTGGGCACACGACCCGTCGACGTCGCGCGTATCCCCGGCTTGGGGAAGCCCCACATAACTCTCTCTCTGCTGCCGTAGGAAGTCGGCACTATCCTGCACCAGTACGCTCCCTTGCTACCCAGGGAGACGTATGCGCCAATCTTCAAGCTTCGCCTTGCCGCGACTCTCCTTCCTGACGCGGCTCGGCTCGTCTGCACTCGCCCACTCATCGGCCAGGCCCAGGGTCCTCGCCATGTCCTGCACCAAGAAAGAAGGACTTCGCATCATAACAAAGAACGCGTCCCCTGTCTAGGACGCGTCCATCATTTGAGTACAACACTCGCCGAACCCTTTCCCCCCTCGCACGGCTTGCTTCAAAACTCAAAATGGATCAAGGAGGGGGAAAACCAAGCACTCACCGAGCCGTGTTCACCTCCTTCCGCGCCATTGGGCCCCTCGGGTCCCTCGGGGGCCCGAAGCGGCCCTTCCTCCTCCATGGATGCCGTTTCGTGCTCTTGCGCGTCCCTCCTCGGACGAGGGGTCCCGTGTCCCTCTCCACCTTCACCGTGGTCTAGACCACCGAACTCCATCGATCAAGAGAGGAAGGAGACGAAAAGGGGGACAAGTGAGTTTCGGCGGAAGGCGGGCTCGTTTGTGGGTAAGGCACGGGAGAAGAAAGGCCACCCAGCGCTTTAAATTTGAATTCAAGGATTAAGACGCGTCCTCGCGCCTGGACGCGCCTAAAAAGGGGAGAAAGGAAACAGAATCCCCCCGTGCAAAGCGTAGTTCCCCGCTGTTCAGGGTAAGGTCTCGTGGAGCGTGCCTCGAAGGACAACTCAGTGCAAAGAAGAAAGTGTGGGAGAGAGAAAAGTACACACAACACAATAAAGCCATTTTCATTTCATATAATAGCTGAAAGTACATCATGCAGTAAGGAGGGTGGAGTGTACAAGCAACTCTCTAACTCTCACCATCACCCTCCTGGTCATCTCTCTCCTCCCTCCTCTGACGGGGATCCCTAGGGGGCCTCTGCGACCTCTGCGAACCCTGAGAAGCCGTACTCGCCTCTCCAGGTGGCACCATGCCGGCCTCCAAGGTGCGGCGACGCTCCTCGGTCGAAGAAACTAGAAAGCTGCCCACAGAAAAGGAAGCGGACTGACGAAGTCGCGCCCCGTGCTCCTTCGCCCTCTGATACCGCTCCTCACTCTCCCGAAGTCTCCCCTCCGCCGTGCCAAGACTCAGCCGGAGCTCCGACACCAGGGCCACCAGAGCTCTCCTCTCGTCCCAATCTCGATGTCGCTCTGCCATCCTGTACTCCCTCTCTCTCTCTAGGGTCTCCCTATCCCTCTCCCTCTCTCTCTCCACACTCTCCCTATCCCTCTCCCTCTCCTCTCTCTCCCTCATCGCCTCTCTCCTCGACAGCTCGAGGGCGATCCGCAGATCCACTACGTCGCTAGGAAGCTCCTCAGCCTCCCGTCGCCGCTCCTCCTCTAGCTCCGCAATCCGGGCGTCACGCTCCACCACCCGAGCATCGCGCTCCTGCTCGACACGAACAGCACGGGTCAGGGCCTCCCGAATCTCGGCCACCTGTCGAAGCACGCATACACCATGAGAGAACAGTGATAGAAGGAGAGCAGCCAGAAGGAGAGTCGAGGTCAGGCAAACACTCACTCGAGCCTCGCGGTCACGCTCGGCCTCCTCAGCCCGAGCCACCGCATACGCCAACTGGTCCTGGAGGGCAGAAATCTCCGGAGGAGGGCCCCGCGAACTGGAACCCGCTCCACCAGCCATCTCGGCTGCCGCTGTCTGGTGGCCCCGCTGAAACACAGAGCAAACGACAGTTAGAGGCCAAGCATCAAAAATCCAGGTCACAAAAAATACATTGCATAGACTCACCAGAATCTCCAACTCTTGTCGGATGGCTACTAACTGCCGCCTGGCGTCTGCCAGCTGGGCCCGCAAGTCAGCAATCATGTTGTCACGAGCATCCTGCATTACACATAAGTTAGTGCCACAAACATATACATATAAAAGGGTGAAGCATTTTCATTTCACTTACCCCTGCCATACCACCAAGGAAGAGGCGGTCCCCGTACGTAGCCCGGTACCGTCTCAGGTGATCAGTACTGTCCTGTACATGGGACACCACTGGGACCCGCCCTGCTGCCAGTCCTGGTACTGTGCCAGGAAGCGCGTACGCCAGTCCATAATCTTCGCCTTCCCCTTGGTCATCCGCCCGATGCGGGCCGGCTCATCTACATCAACCCACTCCTGGGCTAGCCCCAACGTCCTCATAACCAGCCTCAGCCGAAGCGGCTCGATCTCGTTCAGGCAATGGACCCACACGTCCCGCCTAAAACGAGGAAGACCCGCTACAACCCAAGGCTGGCCAGCGTCGCCCATGCCCAGGTAGGGTCTCCACACCACCTGCATCACCATACATACATCATGTTAGTTATCATTCAGTCACATGCATAAAAACATAAAAAAATCATACGCATCATACCATGGCCTCAGGATACTCGCTCAGCTCCTGACGAAGTGACGCTAGCTAGTAGCTGTGTGGTGCCGCTACCACGACCGGCCTCCACCGCCGCGCCAGAGGCACGGCCCTCCTGTTCCCATGCCTAGCCCTCCCCATCGGGAAATAATAATAGCTCCACACCTACATCCATCATACATCATTAGTACAATAATTACATATTTAACTGTGGGAATGCATAAATAAAATGTTTACCTGGAGAAAAGGTGTGAAGCCACTGACTGTCGTCTCCTTCTCCGAAGTCTGGGAGAGATCAGCAATCAAATGGGCAAGTAGAGCCACTCCCCACGCGTAGTGCCCCACTCTGTCAAGGTCCTCCAGGATCCCGAGGAAGCGGCAATGGATGCCATCCCCCTTCGCCCCCAGCAGAAGGCGGCCCAGGAAGAAGAAAAGAAACCTCCGAAGGTCTAGATCCACCAGCTCCCGCTCGCTCGGGTCCTGGGTGAAAGCTGCACGGGCATCTCCCTCCAGTCGTGCCAGAAACTCCGCTCCAGTCTCGCTAACCCGCTGGCGCGGGTCGACGAATCCGAGCGCCTCCATGATCTCCACTCGGCCGACTACCCTGCTGTCCCTGTCAGTCACGCTCGTCTCTAAGCACAGCAGGTCCAGGGCACTCTCTCGGTAGTCGGGGTAGGTGACCCCGCTCACCGCCTCTCCGTCAACCCGTAGCCCGGTGATCCGAGCCACGTCCTCGAGTGTCGGCACTATGTGCCCCCAGGGCATCAGAAACGCCCGGCTCGGTGCGTGCCACCGCTCCCTCAATGCCTGGATAAGAGGAAGGTCGAGCCGAAAGGGCTCGATCCTAAGGAAAGCTCCGAAGCCTATGGCATCCACACGCGCCCTCTGAAAGTCTGGCAGCCCACGGTATGCCGCCACCACTAGGGACCAGCTAATCCGGCCCTTCATTACGCCCTGTACACCACAAAACCAACAAAGAACACATCAGCATTATGAATAGTAATAAACAATAACACTGTATAAACTACTTATTTATTTTATTTTATTTTTATTTTTAAAAAATATTTATGTTTTTTTTGGAGGCGTCCAACACCTTGGACGCCTCCTTTACATTTTCTTTATTTTAATTTTAGAAAAACCGAAAAACCAAAACCAAAATAAATAAAAAATATATATATATTATCATGGAGGCGTCCCAAGACCTGGACGCCTCCTTATTTTTAATTCTATTTTTATTATTTATGTAAATAAATAAATAAAAAAAGAAAAAAAAAGAAAATATGGAGGAGTCCAGGCCCCTGGACGCCTCCTTCCCTCACTCCACGGCGTTCTCCACACAGCCTCTCGTCCGCACGTTTGGCCCAGTGAACCAATAGAATGGAAGTCCGAGGGGCTTACCGGGTCATGGTCGTCCTCTTCCGCGTCGCCAGCATCCATTGCAGCCTCCACGGCCAAAGGAGGAGCCTCCTCCTCCGCGGCAATCTCCTCCGCCGCAGCAGCCTCCTCGGCATCGTCCCTCAGCCTCCTCGGACGACGAGCCCGTCGTTTGCGCTTCTCTCCACCCTGGCTTGGGCCTCCTTGCTCCATTGGGACTAAGAATGGGTCGTCTAGATTGACTGGGTCGTTTGAATGAACAGTAAATGAGCAAAGGGGGGTGGCCCCCCCACATATATATAGAATCCACTTTATTTGGGGCGTCTAGGCGCCTGGACGCCCCCATAACAAAAAACCAAAAAAAATAAAAAATAAAAAATTAGGGGCGTCCGGGACCCTGGACGCCCCCAAAATAAAAAAACTAAAAAAATTATAAATAAAAAATTAGGGGCGTCCAGGCCCCTGGACGCCCCCATAATAAAAATTTCAAAAAAAATATATAATAAAAGAAAAAAAGAGATAAGAGTATGTATATAATCCAAACAAAAGAAAAAACACAAAGAAAAAGAAAAACCACAAAAAAGATAATAATAATTAAGGGGACGGGAGTCCAAAACATCCATGCCAGATTTTATTCCATCAGAAAAGCAAAATGAGCTACATCAGGGGTTTAGGCGCCTTAGGCCTTAACTTCCCCAGTTCGGTCACATAAGCTCTCCACCGCTTGCATTCTTCCCCCACATGCGCTAAGGCCTTTCCCGCAACACTTGTCTTCCAGGGTGCTTTGACAGCCTTCGCTTCCTTCGGATCCGCTTCAGTACCCAACTCTCTCTTCTTCAAAGGAACGATGCCAGTCGGTAGTGGGAACGAATGGCGTGGAATGCCGACCTGGAGGCAGCATCGATGCGCATTATAAAGAACGAACTTGGTCGCGCCGATCAGTTGAAGATCAACTTCGGGAGAAGGCCTCATGAGGAGATCAAGCGAAAGCAAACATGCCGGTGCGCAAGTGAAGAAGCCTTGTGTCACGGTGCGGAAGAAGTGAGACCGCCAGTCTTCACGTTTCTTCAGCCACGGAACGCGGTTCACTACAGTACCACCGAAGCCTAACACGTCGGCTATGTGATGAAGAGCGCTTTGTTGGCAGAGCTTTGAAGCAGTTGGCATTCCCTCGCGGTGGTCGAATTTGAAGTGCAAATTAAGCCAGCAATTCAAGACAAGTGCGCAACCAAAAGGAGGCTTACCCATGCTCGAGGTAGTAAGGCCACTATATAGGTAGGCAAGGACAGCGGGTCCCACCCTCTTTCCACGCCAGATTCCGTAGATAGCACTCAGTTGGTCTTCCTCCACCATGTTGTCGGTATAAGGAAATAAGAGAGCACCCGCCAGACAAATGGTGAACCCTTTCATGATTCCCTCCAAATAGTCATCATCTGGTAACCCTCTCAAGGCCTCCATGACCCATTCCGCGAGCTTTTGCAAATCAATTCCCTTTTGAGTACGAACCTTTCGGGATGCGTCGGGCGGCATGAAGCTTCCAAGGACGCTTTCGGAAGTCCCCCGTGTCAGCATCCGCATAGCCTTCACCTTCCCGTCACTCTTGAATTTCTTCAATCCGAGCAGAAGTTCCACCTCCTCGAGGAGGATGGTCACCTCGAAGGTCGGGAAGATAAAAGTGTGGGTCTGGGGATGCCAGATCTCCACTAGTGCGCCCATAGCCGCCCAGTCCATACGAATCTTCTCGTAGTGTTTGGCGTGAATAAGGAGCCCCTGCAGATGCCACTTCGAGAGTATGGCCCTCATGCCGATGGAGATGTTGGAAGTTAGCTTTGAAAGCCATGGCAGTTTGGAAAACTTCCTCGGGCCTGGGAAGAGTGGATATGGCTGGAAGAGAAAAGAAAGAAGAAGAAATGAAGGAAGTAAGAAGAAGGCTCACGTGGAGAAATTTGAAAAAAATCAGCTTACCATATGCGACATGATCGTCCCACTCAGATGACCCTCGAGGTCGGAGAGTCGCCTGATCTCGCCGCTAGGCCTGCTCCTCTTCATAACACAGGAAGACTCTCCTTCCATCCTGAAATCTCTAGATTCTCCTCTCCTTCCTCTCCTGAGCTTCCAAAACCCACCTTGGTGCATTTGAATGAACTAGTCTAAGGGGAGTTCTTATAGGAAGGGTAGGGCGCTACAGGACGGAACATGTCACATCAACGGTCAATGTCAGGATTTTGGCTAGATCTCCTTTCCATTGTGGTGCGATTCTGTTACGATTCTGTTACTTTCTGATGTTATTAACCTTTGCTAGTCTGTGCAGGTTTTACTAACGGACGTCTTTGTCCTGTCTCCTGTCCCACCTTTCAATGGTTGGTCCCACCATGTCATGCATCATAGTATATGATACCTACGCTACTAGAACATGTCAAGGACCTTGCGGCCTGAACGAATCTGGGATTTGAGTTCCCCTTCAACAAAAACAGTGATGATCCCGGAAGAATTTGGGTTGTACGGATAGGCCGTTAACTCGTGGTAGCATGGGGACGACGGTTCCATTCAGTGAGTTGGTGCGCGGATAAACGGGCCCCAGCCCAGTGTTGGCTCACCGGATCGGTATCCTGACCCATTCTTAACAAGTTGACAATATTATCCTTGGCTATTTTCTATTTTAGTTTGTTTTAAATTTTTCTTTAAGCCCAGCATGCATTCATATAGGACTTTGATTTATTGCGGAAGATCATTCAAGTGATTCGATTGCGAAAGCCGCTGTGCTTCAATTCTTACAAATATGAGATATTCCACTCCGAATGAAATACTGAGTTTCCTTGAAACGGCCCTACGTTGCTCTTCCAAAGGAGACCCTTGTTTGGACAGACCCTCAGATATTCCTTTGCTTTTTACCTTGCTTGACCCACCTTGGCCGCAGCACTTCCACGTTGGCTGGTAACCGCTCCCCAAAGGTGAAACCTGCGGGTTTATGACCCAGGTACTTCCACACCGAGAAGTTGGTCTCCTTTATTTTCGTGCCTGAGTGCACATTTCACCCTCCCTTATTTGATCTCCGTCCAAGCAACCGTCAAGACTTGAAAGACCTCCTTCAAGGTCGCCTCATTGAAACTTCAGGAAAGATTCCAGACAGTAACGTCAAAAGCGTGTCTCATCACACCTTGGCATCAACTTATCAGTCTGCTCCCACTTCATTTCACTCCACTTCGAAACCATTCCACTACGTGTCGCTCCCTTGCAAAGCAGACGCCAAGGCGGGGCAGCTGTAGACACGCTATTCCTGACGTCTCCTGAGAAAGTCTCATATCACTATACAACGCCTCGCGACGGCTTACGCGTTTTGAATCACTTGAGTGCTTCCTTTTCTTGAGTCTTCTTCCGCCCTTCTCAGCATCCGGAATCATCTCGTCACGGCATTCGGACAACATTAACACCAGTCGGACGCATCAGAGGTTCCGAAACCAGGAAGGGTGCCTGTCGGGGAGCTGTCGACGCCTTTTCAGCGGACCCGGGGGGGTCTTAATGGAGGCGTCCAGACTCCTGGACGCCTCCATAACTTTAATATATATAAAAATACAAAAAACACATTAAAATAATAATAATTAATGGAGGCGTCCAGACCCCTGGACGCCTCCATAAAAACAAAATATAAAAAATGCGTGATACTAGTTTTGGTATAAAAACAAAACATAATAATAATAATAATTTATGGAGGCGTCCAGGCCCCTGGACGCCTCCATGAAAATAAATATAAATAATACATAATGCCAGTTGGCATAAAAAAACAAAACAAAATAAATAAAAAATATTAATGGAGGCGTCCAGGTCCCTGGACGCCTCCATCAACTCCCTCACGGGCGTCGCCCACCGAACGACGGTTTGTCGTGTGTGAAAAAAGCCAAATTATGGAGACGTCCAGCCAGCTGGACGCGCCCATTTCTGAATCACGAGGCGCCGCCCACAAAACCACGCGTTGTACCAAACCGTGTACGGCCGTCGGTGGGGTTCGGTGGACCTATTGGAGGCGTCCGGGGCCCTGGACGCCTCCACAAAAATATTTCAAAAAAATAAATAAAAATAGAATAAAATATTAGTTCGGCCCTGATGGAGGTGTCCAGGGTCCTGGACGCCTCCACCCTCCGAAGCCCTATAAATAGAGGCCCACCCCCTCAGTTCTGGAAGAGCTTCTAAGAGATCCGATAGGCTGCCGGAGCCCAGAGGCTACCGGAGTCATTTTCTAACCCGTGGGGTCTTTTGTAGGTGGAGGTTCTGCCGGCTTCTCGGGTGCCCACGCTCGCGAGAGGAAGGTCGTCTTCATCCACCGCGCTTCCACGTCGTCCCTACGCTGCCGGAGCTCCGCCGGATCTCACCCTCGGCTCCTCCAATAAGCCTTTTCTTCCCCTTTTTCTCCATAGTTCTTTACATTCATCATACTGCATCCTCTATCTCCCTACATAAGGGCACCGTCTCTTGCATACTTCTTGCATTCATCATCGCATTTTCCTCCTACTCGAGTCCGAGAGGGGTTTAAAACCACACCAACCAGGTGTGTGTCAGGTCACGATCTCATTACTTTTATTGCAGGGAATTGTTACTACACTGCCATTTTCTAATTTCGTTCGTTTATTGTCTACTATTTTGCAAGGGTAACCAAGAAAAGCCCTCTCCGTCGGCCGGCCGAAGGGGGAGGAAGAAGCAACCCGCCATCTCCCGCTCTTGAGGTAGGCGCGATCACTTTCTTTATTTTGGGGTCTTTTGACCCCTGGCGATCACATCTTGTTCTCGAGGCCGCGGCGAGTCACTTCCCCAATGGCCGTTTAAATTATCGTTCTTATATGTTATATTCTTATCTATTCATGTTCTCGAGGCCGCGGCGAGTCACTTCCCCAATGGCCGTTTAAATTCCCGTTCTTATATGTTATATTCTTATCTATTCATGTTCTCGAGGCCGCGGCGAGTCACTTCCCCAATGGCCGTTTAAATTCCCGCTCTTATATTCTCTTTATATTTTGTTATATTCTTATCTATTCATATTCTCGAGGCCGCGGCGAGTCACTTCCCCAATGGCTGTTTAAATTCCCACTCTTTATATTCTCTTTATATTCTGTTATCTTCTTATCTGCTCATATTCTCGAGGCCGCGGCGAGTCACTTCCCCAATGACCGTTTCAATTCTTGCTATTTAATTTCTGCACAATTCCCGTCCCCCCGAGGTCGCGGCGAGTCACTTCCCGCTATGGCCGTTTAACCCCCATATCTTGCTATATTACATTTGTCCCGCTCGCCCCGCCGGAGCAATCTCCGTGGTGGCCCCTTCTCTTTTCTCTTATTTCTGTGCTGCAGCAAACAAAAGAGGAGCCCGCGCGCTCCGCGTCTTCTCCGCTTCCCCGAACCGCGTGACGTCGCTCACAGAAGTGATACTAATTCAGATTCGGGTTATATAAGTAGCGGGTCCGAGAGCAAATGAAAATCATATCAAATTGAGAGTGAAGACTTAGGAAGTCTACAATGTTTAGATCGAGTCTTTATAATTTCTTATTTCTTGAGTATAGTGGAATGGAAAAAGGATGAAAAGGTTATTGTACTTGAATACTCGGTTACCAATGAAATAAAGTTGGAGTTTGATTAATTATTATGCGATTGCATTCTTATGTGTGATTATCTTATGCTCTGATCATTCTTGCTTGCAAGAGGCTTAGCATGCCGACTGTTCACGTTCCTCGAGTGAGTCTTCCGCTGTAATAAAGGCTCGGGGCGTGACACTATTCATCCCGGGACTACCAAGATGTATCAAAATCTAAAAAGGTAATTCTGGTGGCCAGGTATGAGAAAGGATGTAGCTGAATTTGTATCTAAATATTTGACATGCCAACGGGTGAAAGCCGAGCATCAAAAGCCTGAAGGAATGCTTCAACCTTTAGAAATTCCGATGTGGAAATGGGATCATGTCACGACAGATTTTGTTGTGGGTTTACCTCGGACTTCACAAGTTTATGATGTAATCTGGCTGTTAGTTCATCGATTGACAAAGACAACAAGATTATTGCCGATTAAAGTTGCATGGAGTGTTCAGAAATTGGCCGAACTTTATGTCGAAAAGATTGTGCCATTGCATGGAATTCCAATATCTATTGTGTCTGATCGTGACCCACGATTTACTTCTGGCTTCTGGCGTAGTTTTCAAAAGACGTTGGGCACAGAGTTGGCTTTTAGTTCTGCGTATAATCCTTAATCTGATGGTCAGTCAGAAAGGACTATTCAGACTTTAGAAGATATGCTGCGATCGTGTTGCCTAGATTGGCAGGGTTCGTGGAGTCAGTATTTGCCATTAGTGGAATTTGCATATAATAATAGTTATCACTCCAGCATCATTATGGCACCGTATGAAGCTTTATATGGGCGTCCTTGTCGTACACCATTGAATTGGTTTGAGTCTGGTGATCGACTATTGACAGGACCTGATATGGTTCAGCAATGTGCTGATGTGGTTCGCTTGATCAGACAGAAAATGTTGACAGCTCAGAGTCGACAGAAAAGTTATGCAGATCAGCATAGGCGACCATTGCAGTTTGAGCCTGGGGATATGGTGTTCGTGAAAATATCTCCAATGAAAGGCGCTATGAGATTTGGGAAGCGTGGAAAGCTCAGTCCCCGTTACATTGGTCCGTTTCCTATCTTTGAATGTGTAGGCCAAGTGGCTTATCGACTCCAGTTGCCAGCGGCGATGCAAGCGATCCACGATGTGTTTCATGTTTCCCAACTGAGAAAGTATGTTCTTGATGCATCTCACGTATTAGATGATTCAGTTTGGCCTGAAGTGACTGCGAATTTATCTACACCAGAGTACCCTATCAGAATTGAAGATCGTCGTGAGCAATGATTAAGAAATAAGGTAATCCCTCTTGTTAAAGTTGTTTGGCAGTGTCACTCTGGCAATGACGCAACTTGGGAATGTGAAGATGAAATGCGTCATAAGTTTCCTTTCTTATTTGAATAAGGTATAATTTCTTTCAGTTCTCTCCTTTTTCTTCCTTTTAAATTTTGAGGATGAAATTTCTATTAGGAGGGAGTTACTGTAAGACCCGTTCCTTAACGAATCTTTACCAATATTACTATAGAATTTAATCCATGAATTTAGAAGATTTTTAATGGGGTTAATGGGCTTTTTCTATGCATTTATCCCATTTATTAAAGGTTTTTAGAAATTCAATGGGCATATAAGGGGGGTTAAAATGTGATTTGAGATTAAAAATCAAAAAAAATATAACAAAAAAATTTTACCCAAAAACCGTCGACCCCCTCTCTTTCTCTCATTTCCTCTCTCTCCCTCACCCTCTCTCTCTCCCACGATCACTCTCTCTCCCTCTCTCGAGGCTCGGTCCGACCGGGCCATTGCAGGAGGCGTGGAGGACACCGTTGGAAAGCTCACGACTCGAGGATGGCGTTGACGCCAACGTTGCATCGAACTGTGGAGCGTGGAGACGAGATCGGGCGAGGAGAGCCGCGGCGACCCTCGGCTTGCATGCGATCAGAACGACATTTTCATCGCGATCGAGGTCGGGGGATGGATGCCCGACCTCGTTAGGAATGTTTTCCCCACCATGCCCATCGTCGTTATGTCTTCTACGGCCTGAACATCGCCTTTTATGTTTTTGGGGCATGAACATTGTCGTTTATGTTTTCAATACATCCTGGCCATTGTATTTATGTTTTCTGGGCTTATAATGGTTGTATGATGGATGTGGAACGAGGTATGGCAGGTTAGAAATTGTTTCCCATCGATTTGGATCGACAGGGAGGGGATTCCATGGGGTTTACACCGTTCTCGGATTCCAGATAATTACACGGTCCTAACAGTGACCTTTTTGGATCCACGGTCTTCGTGTAGACCGTTTTAACCCAGTCCACGGTCCTTAGCAAGACCGTTCAGTGACTAGGGCGGCTAATCCTCAACTGCGTAGGACCCTTTAAATAGTAAGGCGACGTAGATAGCACGGCCCAACATGGTCTGTTCAGTCCATTGAACGGACAATCATGAGATCGTCTAGGGCTATTGAGCGGCCAATCGTCGGACCGCTTAGTCCACTGAATGGCCCGACCTTAACCGTTCATATCCATTGAGCGGCCCAATTATAACCGTTCATGTCCATTGAGCAGCCAGTCGTGCGACCGCGTACGACTAAAGCGGCCCTTAGTTGACCACTTAATTCTTGCAGAATTCAATTGTTGGTCTATTCATTTAATTATGCATTTATTATTACATATTTGCCATGTTTAATTATTCTTATGAACTGTGGCATGTTTTTAGATCCCAATAGAATTATGTTCTCTTTCCTTGTGATGGAACCACTAGTCGTAGCCCGACGACCTCTAGTGTCGGCCCACCTGGGAGAGGTGGCGGGGTAGTCCCGATTTACAGTTTTTAAGCTAGTTTCCGTGGGCCACCTTGCTTGACAGTAGCGTCCTACTCGGGGAGAAAACTAGCTAGAGGCCTGGCTCAAGGGATTGAGGCTATGTGTGCATACGTGGTCAGGGGCTTGGACTGACACTGACGAGTGTGACCCTGACTAGTTCTTATTTTCTGATACTGTTACGTGTCTCACTTGTCGCGATCCAGACTTGTGTAGATACTTGAGACGAAGTGTAAGTCGTCAGTGGACGCATCTGGTTTCTCTTTCTGGTGGTCCTTCTTTCTCTTGTCACTTGGAAATGTTGAGGTGTATTCTATTGGTAGATTTAGTTCCTGACGCTCGTGTTTAAATTAAATTGGCTTCATAGTTAGCTGTTATTAAACGGTTTAGATAGTTTTACAGCTTTACTAAACTGTTGTTTAAGTTTGCCAATGCATGCTTTAATTACTTTCCTTTGTACCAGAATTGGCTATTGTTGATAGTCAAAGGATTACTAAAGGAAAAGGCAAGAGTCATGAGGATGGATTTTATTATCGAAGTCAGCACAGTGCTCAAGTTCCTGAAACCCAAATTGATTTGGATACCAGAACTGTTCCACCACAAAAACCAAAGGAAGGCACTAACCTTGATTTAGCTATTATCAATTCACAAGAGAAACTTCAAGTTGCCAGACAGGACATTGCTAAGTCTGCTTCTATTAATAATGTTCGGGTCATGCAAAAAGGCCAATCTGGGGTTATTACCAGATCAATGCAGAAGGTTGGCTGCATCGGTAATCTTCCTAACATCCACAATTAACTATGTCTACTCTTGTATGGAATATACATGGTATAGGGAATGATATTTCTCAAGGTAGGGTGAAATTTCTCTTGAAAGAGCACAATGTTATGTGTCTTATTTTATTGGAACCCAAAATTCCTGTTTCAAATTTGGACAGAATGTGTAAAAAATTGGGGATGGACAAGGCCCTTGCTAATAGAGAAGATAATGCTCACATCTGGATTATGTGGAAAGAACCATTGGATTTCTGTCATAGCTTCAGGGATGATCAGCAAATAACTATACTTCAAACAGCTTCTTCTCTGCCACAATTTCACTTTACTTTTGTTTATGCTAAATGTTCCAAAAATGAAAGGCAATCTCTTTGGTCATCATTAACTAGTTGTCATGCTCTTATATCCGGCCCTTGGTTGGTGGCTGGTGACTTCAATTGTGTATTGGATATTGATGAGAAATTAGGAGGTAGTCCTCCAAACCTGAGTTCTATTTCAGACTTCAAAGACTGCATTCAGGAATGTGAACTCTTTGATGCTGGTTATATGGGGTCTAAATTTACCTGGCACAACAACCAATCGGGCAGCAGAGGTATTTGGGCTAGATTGGATAGAACTCTATTCAATGCGGATTGGCTTAAAATTTTACCCATCACAGTAGAGCACCTCTCAAGAGAAGCATCTGACCATGCTCCTCTTCTCATCAAGATGCCTTCATTCAGAAGATTCAAGAGCAGATTTTTCTTTCAGAAAATGTGGACTTTGCACGAGAATTTCTTCAAAGATGTTGAGCTGTGCTGGAACTCTAGTCCATTGGCCACCTCCCCACTCACCACATTACACCTGAAACTGAAATGCCTCAGAAACATGCTTGTGGGTTGGAATAAAAATATCTATGGTAATGTGCACATGAACCTTGCTGCTGCTGAAGACGAGGTGCTGAGGACTGAACTGATTTATGACCTGGACCCATCTCCAGTTAATCTTGTAGCTCTCAATAAAGCTAAGACTATTCAATCTAACTGCCTGCTACAACAAGAAGTTTTTTGGAGACAGAAGTCTAGAATCAAGTGGCTTAGTGAAGGTGACAAGAACACCAAATTTTTTCATATGACTACCATGGCTAATAGAAGGAAACACATCATCTTATAGTTAAAGAATTCAAATGGCATCCTGACTTTAGATCATGATCAAATGAAATCAATTGCTGCTGATCACTTTAAACAAGCCTTTACATCTCAGGACCACTGCATTGATGCGAATATCCTTGACTGCATTCCTTCTCTGATTACAGTGTCGGATAATGAATTGCTGTGTGGTACTCCTTCTGAAACAGAAATCAAAGAAGTTGTCTTCCATATGTCTGCTGACAGTGCTCCTGGGCCAGATGGCTTTTCAGGAGCATTCTATCAGTGTGCTTGGTCCATCATTGCCAGGGATATTGTGGTTGCTATTCAGTATGTCTTCAACACCAAATGTCCTCTTCCTAGAAGCTTTACTTCAGCTCTAATTGCTCTCATTCCTAAAAAAAGCAGCGCCACTGACATCTCTGATTTCAGACCTATAAGCCTGTGCAATTTTTTATATAAGATTATTCCAACTATTCTAAACAACAGGTTAGCAGGCATCCTTCCAAAAATTATTTCTAGCCAACAGTCAGCCTTTGTGAAGGGGAGAACTATAGTGGAGAATATAGCATTGGCTCAAGAACTTGTGCAAGAACTTGGAAGAAAAACAAGGGGAAGTAATGTGATATTTAAACTTGATATGGCCAAAGCTTATGACCGACTTGAATGGGACTTCCTATATGCAGTGCTTAGGAATTTTGGTTTTAATTTGGAGTTTATCTCACTTATTGATAACATGATCAGCAATTGTTGGTTTTCGATATTACTGAATGGTGACTCTGTAGGGTTTTTTAAATCTTCTAGAGGAATTCGGCAAGGGGATCCCATTGCTCCTAGCCTTTTTATCATTGTAGAAGAAGCCCTTAGCAGATGCTTGCATGATGCTTTCTCTACAGGTGCGGTGGAATGGGTTAAGGGTCCTAGAGGCTGCCCAACCATCTCACATTTGCTGTTTGCAGATGACACCCTCATCTTCACCAAAGCTTCAGCTACCTCTGTCAGGAACTTACTGCATCTTCTGAAAATCTATGAACAGGCATCTGGTCAACTTATCAGTATTGGTAAAAGTGGCTATTTCTTACACCCAAATGTGAAGGATTCTGTTGCCCAGAAGGTACATGACTTGACAGGTTTCTCTAAGCATACCTTCCCCCATAAGTATTTGGGCTACCCCCTGATTATTGGCAGGAAGAAAAAATTGCATTTTGTAGGTATTTTATCCTCCATCCAAAAAAGAATTCAAGGTTGGTCGGCAAAGCTTCTCTCCCAAGGAGCTAAATTGTGCTTGATCAAACATGTGCTAACTACCATCCCCATTTATTACCTGGCCTCTTCCTCTCTTCATGTGGGCACACACAACGCCCTGGAAAGAAGCTTTGCAAACTTTTTCTGGGGGTCCTCCCCTTTTGGGAATAAGAGGCATTGGAAATCCTGGACCATAATCTGTAAGCCTATATCTCAGGGTGGACTGGGTGTCATGTCCCTTCGGCAGATGGAGATAGCCTTGAGGGTCAAGATGTTATGGAGAGCCATCCATGCTGATTCACTGTGGGCAGATTATTTTAGAGCAAAGTATATCCGAGGTAGTCACATTTCGACTGCTCAATTCAAGAACATGAAGGGCTCTGCTCGAAAATCATGGCTACATGCTAAAGATCTAATAGTCAAGCACAAATTAATTATTCTGGGTGATGGTTCCAATACCAATTTCTGGAGTGATATTTGGCTTGGAAACCAAACTATGGATTCATTTGTTCCTACTGATATGATTCAAAACTCCAACCTGTCAGTCAAAGTTTTTTATACTCAGCCTAGCACCGACCTTTGCAATCTACTTAGCAGATTTCTTCCCCATGACATTATGTCTGCTGTTCAGAATACCTCTCTCTCTCAGAACAGAGATCAAGAAGTTTGGAGTTTGTCATCCACAGGTGACTTTTCAGTCTCCTCTGTCTTCAAGAAAGCTCTATCTGTCCATAATCAGCAGCATAATTCTAAATGGAACAACTTATGGTTCAACTGGCTGCCAGCCAAACTTTCAATCCACTTATGGAAAATCATACACCACTGCCTCCTAACTGATGATAGGATAAAATCCATTGGCATTCCTATTTGCTAAAAATGTTACTGTTGCAATACACCATCTGAGGAAACTACAAACCACTTATTCATCTCAAGTGACATTGCATCTTTCATTTGGTCGGCCCTTCAATCCAAAGGTTTGCAGATTCATGGAAGAAATGCCAAAGACATCATTCTCAACACAGTTCAGTATCTCAGCCGACAGTCTAAACTGGATTGCTTCACTCTTTCCATTATTGGTTATGGGATGTGGGAATTATGGACCTACAGGAATATGGTTAAATATGAAGGTAGGAGAATATCCAAACATGCTGTTCTCCACAAAATCACTACTCAAGCAAAGGAAATCATAGCCCTTTCAGGTCTCAAGGAAAAATCAAATAAAAATCAGATTATATTGGCAGATTTTAATATTCAAGTTGCTGCTACAGATTGCCCACGTCCAAAGCTCATAAAGTGGTTGTGTCCACCATGGCCTTTCATCAAATTGAATACTGATGGTGCTTGTAAATCTACTGGTATTTCGGGCGGTGGTGGTGTCATCCGAGACCATGCTGGAAATGTCCTTCTTGCCTTTTCACATTTTTATGGTAACTCTAATAGCCTTATAGCAGAAGCAAGGGCATTATATGATGGTATTCAATATCTACACACTATTTCAGACATGCCTGCTACCATTGAGTGTGATTCCAAGATTTTAATTCAGACAATCTCAAAGGAAATTCCCTGCCCATGGATCATTCTCCCTTATGTAAGAGATATCTGGCGCATCTCCCCCTCAGCAGATAATTTCTCCCACATATTCAGAGAAGCCAACACTGTTGCTGATTCATTGGCATCTGTAGCTTGCAGCACCAAGTGTAACTCCTTTTTTGCTTCTCATGAGCTTCCTCATGTTGTTAAAGGTGCAGCTCGATTGGACAAGCTAGGAATGCCTAGCATCCATCTGATGTAATGTAATTTTCTTCTATTATCAATAAAACTCACCTCTTAGGCTTGGATGGTGGAATGGCTATTCCCTTTACCTCTTGTAAGGGGTGCACTCTCCCATTCAATCCTAGGCAAGGTTTTTTAGAAAAAAAATTGCTTTCCTTTGTTTAGTGGCGAGGTAGGGATCCGCGTGACCCCTACTGAGTCTTATTGAGAGACTCACCCTTACTTTTCCAGGTGAGCAGCCTCAGTCGTCTTCCGAAGCATCCCGTGCTTTTGACGGCCGTACTTAGTGCCAACAGTGGTCGGTCAGTAGGTTGTCAGTGGTCTTTTGTTCTTTTTTGTACCTTTTGACCAGGGTATGCCCCGTGTAGTTGTATATTTTGACTCTTGTACAGTTGTTGGACTTGTGTATATAGTGGATCTGGACTATTATATAAATTACCACTCTAATATTTAATTTTCTTCCGTTTATAGTTCAAATTGTTGCTATAATTAATATTGCGCGCGTGTAATTCCAATTCATTATGCATCCCCTCGACAAAACCCTCCAACCCTTACAGGGCCTCATCAGCCTCTTGGGTGGCTTCCCCGAGTTCTTGGTATCGGTTTACCGATATCCAGATCTCCGGGTCATTATAGACATGTACCGAGATAAGTCTCCCTGGTGGACGAGACGCTCAATCTCATCCTTGAGTTGGTGACAATCTTCGGTATGGTGCCCGTGGTCATTGTGGAACTAGCAATGTTTGCGACGGTTGTGGCATTTGGCCTTCATAGGCTCGGGTTGGCAGAGAATGCTCGAGACTTTGATGTCTTCGTATATCTCATAGACGGGAGCGGATAGAGGAGTGTACCGCTCATATTTCCGAGGGGATTCCCTTCGGTCTCCGTCTTGATTCCGCCATTTTCCTTGGCCTGAGCCTTGCTCGGATGGTCGCTTCTTATCCCCCTCCCGACCCGAGCCTGTTGGGCCACGGCAAGCACTGAGGACTTCCTCGCACTTCGCATGGCGCAGGGCTAGGGTCACCAGATCGGCGAGGGAGGTGCGGGGATGGAGGACCAGTTCTCGCCGAAGGTTCTCATCGCGGGTGCCTCCGGTCAGCGCGATGATGACTGAGGCGACATCCAGGCGGGGGATACGCAGGGCTTCCGATTTAAATCGATTGATGTAGGCCCGGAGTTTCTCCCCCTGTGCCTATTTTAGTGCCAGCAACCCTGCTACTGACCTTGGAGGGCCGCTGATGGCGAAGCTTTCCTTGAATACTCGCCCGAATTGTCTGAAGTCGCGAATGCTGCCGGGGGCCAGTGCTCAGAACCAGGCTTGACATTTGACAGCGTCAGAGGCCCCGTGTAAGGTCATTAGGGCGTCAAAGCTATTGTAGTGGTTGGCCGGGTCTCCCTGGCCGTCATACGACTTGAAGGTTGGCAGCAGGATTCTGGGGGAGATCTCGGCCTTCAAGATATGGTCGGAGAATGGGGATTGCTCCTCATCTTCCTTGGTGGAAGTTTTCTACAGGGCGCGGAGGGCGCGCTCTTATTCTACAAATCGTCGCTCGAAGTCCCGCATCTGGATGGATAACTCCAGTTGCCGCTGAACCGAGGGGCTGTGGGGGTGTCCCTACGGGCTGCCACATCATCCCTCGGGGGTATCAGTCTCTGGCAACTACCGACGTGTCCCGGTTCTTTCTCTCCTGAAGGTGGAGGAGGCTTCTTATTTTGGAGGGGGGGCATGCGAAGGTCCCCCTGACCTGTTGCGTATAAGCCGTCGTCCTCGGAGGGTGAAACGGCCACCAGCCATTTGTTGGGAAGCTTCTCCACGGGGGGGGGGGGGGGCTCTCCCGTGGGAGTCATGACTTCTCCTCCCTTGCCGCCTGGGTCCTCATTAGTTCTATGAGGATATCCAGTTTTGCGTTGAGGGTTTGGAGAGCGTCAGAACTCCCGTTAGGGGGTTGCACCTCCGCGGGTGGTGGAGGCAGCTAGTCGGCTTGTTTATTGTGGTCGGAGGGGAGGTTTTCCGCGGGGTGGGAGGGCGCAGGTTGCCCATCCACCACTACGGTCTTTCCTCTGCCGCCGGTGACCTTCCTACTAGAATTTCTTCGCACCATGATGGCTCTTTGTTCGTTTCCTGCAGACGGCGCCAGATGAAGAGGCGCAATCTTGCGCTGATCCCGAGCCGTGAGATCCAGGGAGAATCTTTGGTCACGGTCACCACGTCTGTATGAACTGCAAGGCAGGAAATGGATCAGAGGTGCCCAGCGAGGAGTCCCTGGGAAAAACCCTCCGATGCTTAAGTCAGCAAGCGTGATAGAGCATGAATGTGAAGAGAGAGGGTAGGAGAAAGAGGGGGCGCGAGATTATTCTCCACCAAGAGGTGTGGTGGTTTTCTCTCAGGATCATTACCTGCCTTCTCGGAGGGTCTCCCTGGGGTTTATATAGCAGTCCATTTAACGTAATAGTCCAGGGAGCTGAGGGGATTTCGGGGGGGGGGGGGGTTACGTCCTGGTAGCGGGCTCTTTATGGCATAAGGACTCTTGCTCTCCCCTATCCCTTGGAGTTCCCTGCTCCTGCTGGATGCGTAACAGACGCTTGGATAAGCTTCCGATAGTCGGTCCGAGACAGAGAAGCTTGCTCGGGGTTTTACCCTGAGCGATGAGTGTATAGCTCGGGTAGGCCATGTCGGGTCCCTGCAGGGGATCTCTCGACCGATCTGTCGCTCGGACTTCCGAACCTGAGGGCCACCTAGGAAGTGCTACTCCGAGTGAGTTTTGGGCTTGAAGTAAGTGGGCCCACAATGGGGCTGTCACTTTGGGGAGCTGGGCCTGATTTGATCGAATTGGACCTAGTTGGGCCGTGATCTCGGGCGGCAGATTTTCTCCCTCTCCACTTATCATTTATATTCGTTCTAGGAATTAGATTTAAACCCACCATCCTTCTCTTAGTCTTATGGTTTACATGACATAGTCTAGAGTGCCATAAATCACTAGATTCTGTATTGATGACAGAAGTTGAGGAATCAGAAGAAAGATTGATATTATTGATAACATTAGGACAAAGCACATTTCATTTAAACAATCCTTCACTAACATAACCCTTTCTAATAAAATTTCTAAATTTAGTAATTACAACTTTTTAAGACTCAAACACTAACTTATAATTATTTTTATTCAGCAAGAATCCACTAATTAGGTTCCTCCGAATTGTAGGCACGTGCTGGACTCCTTAGAGAGACAGGACCTTCCCTGAAGTTAACTTCAAGTCGACTCGTCCTTCCCCCACAACTCGAGCAGCACTGGAGTTCCCCAAAGTCACGCTCTTATTGGTGGCCTGATAGGTGACAAAAGTATGTCGATCAAAGCAAACATGAGTGTTAGCCCCCATATCTATCCACCAATCATTGGAGAAATTAATTAAATTTATCTCAGGGAATAAGGTTACAAACCCATTCGAAGGCTCAGAAGAAGAAGCTCCAGAGGTTATCATGTTGACTTGAGGATTTGGAGTTTGGTTGTGATCATGGCGTTGGAACCTGCGACGAGGTTTGCCACTATCCTTTTTGTCGTAGCAATTCTTGGCAAAATGCCCTAGTTTTTCACACACATAGTGATGCGGGACGGACACGCGACCTGGGACTCTAGCTCGCGATCGTCCCTATCCGAGGGAAACGCTGGACCGTGCGCGGTTAAGAAACCGGCAGTGAGTCTCTGGTATCAGCTTTTCCGCGTGTACTCGGATTGAGTCACGGGACGGGTCACTCACTCTCACTCTCTCGCAGTGGTGATACAATATATCGGGCTAAGAATCCTAACACTCGCAACGGCATATAGAAATAGATACGAGTAAAGCAAATGCGAAAGAGAGAGGGAGCGAATTTACCTCCATGCTCTGGACGTGGGGAAGACAATCCCGGCCAAGTCAGTAACTCCCGGTACAGTAAATATTTAAATTACAGCAGTGAATTTTGATGCCCACTCTACGCAGGGAGGTAACGGGCTACAAGTGGGCCCGGGAGGACTGATATTGGGTTGACGGGCAGCACTTGGATCCGCTCATCGGTGCCGTCCGGAAGACGTTTGCTGCGGGTTGTGGGGCCCATGTGCAGCTCAGCCCTCCGAGTCTGGTGGGGTCGGTCCCGTTGTGAATGGGGCACCTGGAGGAGAGATCCCTGGAAGGCGATCGACCTGGAACACCGGGAGGAGGCTGGGTGGCCCGAGTCGGAGGCCCGAGGATGTGCTATCCACGGATCTGAAGCTTCTATTTTACAGCGCGTGACTCGGCGAGATCTGCTGCTGCGATCAATCCCGATGTTGGATCGACGCGAAATAGGTACCGTTGGAAAGCTGATCCGAAATCCTTCGACCAAGGACTACGAAAAGAATTTCTGTGGATCTGGATTTTTCGTGGTGGATTTTCAATGGACTGACTGACAGACTCAGAAAACTCATGACAGAAATAGAGTTTTCTGATCACTTGCGTTGACCGCGATTCAAACCTAAGATCTGGAACTTGGACTCTTCACGAAAGTTGTAGAGGAAGAAACAAGGAAGACGAGAATAATTTTTGTAAAATTTCTGGAGGAAGTTTGACATGGGAAAACGATTTTATACTGGACAGGGGTCGGATCTGAACTGCACAGGACAGAACAGATTTAGGAAAAGACAGTGATTTTTAAAAATAGTAAAAGGACTCGAGAAATTCCAAGAAAATTCGTGGATGATGGGTGTGGTGGACAGAACTTCCAATAAAATTTGTGACTCAAAAAACTAAAGGCAAAGGGGTCGAACTGAGGAAACATAGGGTCAAACTGAGGAAACATAGGGTTGTTGTGACATAAAACTGAGTACAGATAGAATTGGAAGGCTGAAGAACACGGTAATGGAAAAATAGAAAATGAAAGCTAGAAAATAGGACATTTTTTTGGGAGAGGGTATTGGCGTGGTGAACCTACCCTCAAAATTTGGACTCCAAAAGATCAGTGGATATGGAGCTAAAATTTAAACTTGGAACCTCTATCCTGATTTGGACAGAACTCCGGCGATGGTGGCGGCGGCGACGGCAGAAACAGAATTCAGAGGGGCAGAGAAGAAGGTGGAAGGGCATCACACCCTAAAAATGGCATAAATCCATCTACAAGAGGGGGAGGAGAGAGGAACAAGGGGCACACCCTTCAAGGCTGAAGCCAATTTCACTAAATTTTCATCATTCATCATTAAACCTTACAAAACATTATACATGGGTTTATATAGAAGGGGAGGAAGGGGGAGGGGGTTGGGATTTTCTAGGAGAGAGGGGAGGGGTAGCATTTTCTTCCCCCATGTGGTCAATTGGCCTAAAAAAAGAAAATACAATATGTCATTTTAATGGGGGGGCACCCCCTTGACTTAAGGGGAGGCATCTTGGACATTTTTCACCCATTGTCCCCTTGACTTGTCCAAGAAGGAAAGAATCCTTCTAGAAGCCACCTTGGCATTCGACCAGCCCCACATGGACCCCTAGGGCTTAGGTGGACCAATGGAGAAGGACTGAGGGGGCCCCTTGCTGGTTCTATTGGACTTTTGCACAAAAACCCACTAAAACATAAGGACTCACAGTTTGGCTTATAAAGCCTTACAATTGCACATATATTTTCTCAAGGATATAAAAAAAACTAAAAGGACACAAATATAAAAATAAAATGTTAGTGCTCGGTGTCGATTCCCATCAATTCTCCCCAGGTGGGAAGAACTCGACCCCGTCGAGTAAGGGGTAGCTACTCGTGTGTCGCTCCGGCGGATCCGTCACCGCACCAGGTAGCACGGAGTACACTCCACTCCTAGAGATCGGCACATGCTCATCCAGTATACATTCTATATGCTATGCTGCGGGGAATGAGGCTAGTGGTGGACACTCCGGGGTGAGGTCACTCTCAAATGAAGGGAGGCGGCTCAAAGGCTCACTAGGAATCACCGCTTGTCCCTTATGTGACTAGATCCGATATGTGAAGTAGAACCGATCCCAAAGTCCGACAAGTCTCACACTCAAAAGGGACTAACAACGCGAGCGTACACAACTAACTCGACTCGATGTATGCACAGACACACAAGACCCTAGACACACCTAATGTTAGTCCAACCTAGAGACATGCAAGGGTGGACCAGGACACCCGAATGTGTGCCATGCATGCATGTTATGTAACCGGCAGTTGGTGGCATGGGGAACACCTAGACGTCCAAGTATGACCCAGTCATGCATGGACGGCCCTTTGGATTTGGGAGACTTGAGAGGGCTAAGAGAACCGGGTGTAGGTGTATCGAGAACGGGCTTGGTGGGTATAGATGACCCGGCCCATGGGGTAGGGGTGTGGTAGTGGACTCCCTCGAAGAAGTGAAGTATATATGGTGGGTCAAGGGGCCCACTAGGGAATGGGTCATAGGGATCAAAGAAGGTATGACCCCATGAGATTGGCTCCCATATGACACGGTCCCAATTGTGAAAATTTTGAAGGTGTGGGTGGTCACCTTCATCCGCCATGGTGAATGGGACGGTGGTCATGTAAAAAAAATAAGTTTCCTCCCTTGGGCAAAAGGGAATGAAGTCGGGCTCAGTCGGCATAGGGAGGAATAGAAGAATCTCCATGGTGACACAACCCACGGTGCACACAGAGGTAATGGACCCTAAGGTCGGATGGGTGAAGCTAAGACTAGTGGGTTGGTCGAAGCCTCGGGCCAATGAGTGCGTCAACGTCCATTGTGAGTCTAATCCCATAACAAGGTCATCCAAGGTATCAACATGGTGACTAGACCGAAAGGTAGTATGGTAGGAGTTGACGGGCACTAATGGTAAGGTGGGGTCCATGGATGGGTAAGGAGGTGGGACCATGCCATCCTTGAGACACTTTTGATTTGATTGATTCTTGAAAATTTTCCCTTTAGCCTTATAGTTTTGATTCCTTTGATAATTGGTATTCTTTTGGTTATGGAATCTAGGATTAGGATTTTGGAACCTAGGATTATTGCCATTTCTATTTCGGTTGATGTTTTCAGTCAGGTTGACACTAGAGGAGTTTTTGGGTTCAATAAGGTTCCTTTGTTTTTCCTCAATAATGGAACATTGAAGTTCATCCAGTGAGATCTTAGAATATTTATGTTGAAGGGATCTAGCAAAATTATGCCAGGAAGGTGGGAGTTTATCTATTAAGCATGACACTATTAAATTTTCATCTATATTTTATCCCCTTGTTTTCATTTCACATACAATATTAAGAAATTCATGAGTTTGTGAAACTACAGACATGGCATCAGACATGGTAAAATGTAGAAACTTAGATGCAATAAAACGTTCAATTCTAGCATCTTATTTACCATATTTATCTTCTAATGCTTTCCATAATTCACGTGTAGTAGGAATAGAACAATAGATATCATATAATGTATCATGCAGGTTACTAAGAATTCGACCATGGCATAAATAGTCAATTTCATTAGGGGTGTATGCAAGTTTGACAGAAACAGACGCGACTACAGAAGATGCATTGTTGGCAGGAGTGGATGACTCATAGGTGTGGTCCGTATCAGATGAGGATGGCACATACTTTGATTCGCTGATAGCAGAGAATAGACCAAGAGATGTAAGAAGAAATTTCATCTTCTGTTGCCATCTCTTAAAGTTGGTACCTAAAATTTTTTCAAGCCTCGGTCCTCCATACTAGATAGCGAATATCCAGACATAGCAAAAGTCTTCCGTTTCAAAATTGTTGGAAATATTTGGGCAATATGCTAGTCCGGATATGAACAAACCATTTATCAAACTAATCTACTATAACAGGAAAAGAGAAACGAGTTTAGAATCGCCTGATTGGGAGAGAAACGTGTCTCGGATGACATTATCTTTGAAACAGAAGATGCCCCCTCCTCGTAGCACAGGGTTCACCAGCGTTCCGTCCTCGAGATATGACTCAACCCTGCGATTTTGCCAGCTTCTCTAGGTGCAAGGCTAGAGTAGCCCCAAATCTGATTACTTGTTGTTGATGAAGAACTGCCGAGAGCATAAGAAATTGCAGAGGAAGAAGAAGCCAGAGAGCAGAGAATTCGCTTAATTTTAGAGAGCATTGTTCGCATGGGAAAGAAGCAACCCTTGGCCAAGGCCCAACAGACGCGACCCAACAGTAGGCCCAAATCAAATTAAAACTTGATAACCGAAGCTGTGCGGCCCGGCCCAACACAGCGCAGCTCAGCTCGGCTCGACCCGGCCCTATCCAACGCAGCTCGACACGACACAAACAAACAAACAAACAAAAAAATACATAAATATATTATTTATTTATATTCGATCAAACCATTTAATCTAAAACACAATTTGAGCCCACATCTTATGACCCTTAGGTCCCGACCCAAGGGTGAGCTCTCCAATACATAAAACCAAGGAAGTCTTTTCAACTTTCAATACGGGACAAATCATTAATGAGGGAATTTGAATCAACACAATTTCCAACAATGTGATTGTGTTCTTGTTGGTTTGATGATATTATTCGACTCTGGTTTTATGTGTGGATGTCGTAGACAAATATTATGGTTGCGTAGGGATGTTTAAGTTGTTTGGATAAATTTGTTTACCTGTCAATTCTCCAATTACACATTTGTGCCTAGATTTAACTTTATAGCTCCTCAACAAGTGGTATCAGAAACTAGTCAGACTGCAGACATTATTTTTGTGAGTCGAAATACAGGACAGCGGCACATCTAGCACCATGATAAATACTACAAGAAAGTGTGCTATCGGCGATTGAAATTTAGCGACGAAAATTTTTGTCGCTAAATAAAGATGGATTAGCGACAAAAAAATAATTAGTCGCTAATATGTAGAATCTGGAAATTTGTGGTTAAATAGTGATAATTTTGTGATGGAAAATTTTGTCTCCAAAATTTTTGCGACAGAAACTGTCTCCTCCTCTAATTTGTCGCAAAGTAGCAGCAGAATAGTGATAGAAAATAGTCTGTCGCAAAGAGAGATAGATTTGTGATGAAAATTTTGGTCACAGATTACGAGCCAATTATTTACAAGCGAAAATTTTCAGTCGCTAATCCATCACAAATTAACGACGGATTAGTGATAAATTATAAATGGTCACTAAATATGGAGATGGATTTGAGATAGAAATTTTGTTGCTATCACTACAAGAAGAAGTGGATTTAGCGACGTAAATTTTCGACGGCTAATATTCCGTCTAAAAATCCGTTTACATTTTCGATAGAAAAATATCGGTCGAAAATTCCATCGGAATTTCCGACGACAGAAACTCTGTCGGAATATCCGTCGAAATTTCTGACTATCTTTCTGACGAATTAACATCCGTTGGCAATTAGAACGATTATTTTAGATTATATTTGAAAATTTCTGATAAAATTAATTACTGTCAAAATATCTTGAAATTTCTGAGGGAATTTGTTCCATCGAAAATCCGTCTGAAACTATTTCATTTCCCTCCATCGAATTCTGTCGTCTCCCACTGTCTCCCTCGCTCTCAATCTCTCGTGTCATCTCCCACCGTCTCCCTCGCTCTCACTCTCTCGCGCGCCCTCTCCCTCCCTCTAGCTTTCATCTCTGCCTAACGGTGGACGGTGGCATCTCTGTCGACGGTGGTGTCTCCCTCTCTCTCTCTTTCTCTCTAGCGTGCACCGATGGCGACGTCTCCCTTTCTCTCCGACGAGCAGCAACAGTGGCATCTCCCTCTCTCTCTTTCTCTCCGGCGAGCGATGATGGCGACGTCTGGGGATTGGCACCGAAACCCCCCTCTTGTAGGAGTCTCCCTCTCCCTCTCTCGCCATCTCCCCCTCTCTCACTCGCCGTCTCCTCTCTCACTGTCTCCCTCTCTCGGCGTCTCCCCTCTCACCACATCCCTCTCCTGTCTCTCTCTAACACGTGCTCCCACTGTCACACTCGCTCTCCCTCTCCCTCTCCCTCTCCCACTGTCACACTCCCTCTCCCTCTTTCACTCTCTCTCAATCTCCCTCTGTCTCCCTCTCTTACTCGCTCTCTCCCTCTCCCTCTCTCACGCATGCCCTCTCTCAGTCTCCCTCTCCCTCTCCTTCTCTCGGTCTCCCTCCCTTCCTTTCCCTCTCCCTCTCCCTCTCTCTCTAACACATGCCCACATTCACAGTCCCTCTCTCGGTCTCTGTCGGTCTCCTCTCCCTCTCCCTCTCTTGGTCTCCCTCTCCCTCACTCTATCTCTCTCTCCGTCACTCTCTCACTGTCGCACACACGCACATAGAGAGGGACAAGGCCCCCTTCCCATTCATTTACCATATCTCTCTCTCTATCTCTAACAGTGACGAAATTTTCATGCAGGCCTATTAGCATCGGGGACGGCAACGGACTTCGTTCTATCTTTCCAACGAATTTCTGCCAATAAACAGTCAGTAAAATATATTTTTTAAAAATCTATTATTTTATTTTAATTTATTTCATATGATTTAAATCTATTATTTATTATTATTATTATTGTATGGGTGTGTGTTCAAATTTATTATTTGAATTTACTATTTATTATAATGTGGGTGTGTGTTTGGGAAAGGGAGGGGGGCCAATTCGGTGGGGAGGGGAGGGGAGGGGAGTGTGGAGGGTGGGGGCGAGGGGTTCGGGAGAGGGAGGGGGGCACATTAGGGAGGGGAGGGTGGGGGGTCTGTGGGGGATGAGAGGGGGGAGGGGGGGCACAGAGGGGAGGGGAGGGGAGGGTAAAGGGGTAGGTGGGGGACGGGAGGGTGGCAGATGGGAAGGGGCGGGAGAGGATGGGAGGGGGGTTCAAGAGAGGGAGGGGGGCACGGTGGGGAGGGGAGAGGAGGGTGGGGGCGGGAGGGGACGGGAGAGGACTAGAGGATGGGAGGGGGAAGGGGGCATGGAGGGGAGGGGAGGGGAGGGGGGGTCAGTGGGGGATGAGAGAGGAGGGGAAGGGGTGGGAGGGGAGGGGGGCACATTGGGTGATTGGGGCGGGGAGGGGAGGGTTGGGGGGGTCGGTGGGGTACTGGAGAGGAGGGGGCCCACGGTGACCTGCTCGAAATCATCTCACAGGAAAAACACAGAAAGACCTCACCCTAGGTGGACTCCTCAATGCGCTAGGGTCTCAACAAGGGGCAAGCCTCATAGGCACTGCCAACATGGGAACATAATTGCCAACTCACCCACTTACTCACACCCACGACCTGCTCAACTCACATTGGCCTATCTCACCCACATGGGGAAACCTCTTACTCAGATACACCCAAAAATAGAACCCCAAGTCAGCGCACCTCGGTGGTCTCAATTTTAGATGTCGTCGTCTTGTGATGGTCGATTACTAAGTATATTTGAACCCCAACGTCATTAAGAAAATTGGGGAGGGGAGGGTGGGGGAGTCGGTGGGGGACGGGAGGGGGGTGAGGGGACGGGGGCACAAAAGGGAGGGGAGGGTGGGGGGGTAGGTGGGGGACGTGAGGGGACGTGAGGGGGGTTCGGGAGAGGGAGGGGGCATGGTGGGGAGGGAAGGGGAGGGTGGGGAGTGGGAGGGGACGGGAGAGGACTAGGGGAGGGGAGGGGGCACAGAGGGGACGGGAGGGTGGGGGGTCGGTGGGGGACGGGAGAGGAGGGGTGGGGGTGCAGTGGGGCGGGGGCTGTAAGGTTTCGACCAGAATACGTAGCAGAAAACAGGGAAACCCTAGATTGCATATCAATCCCGATTTTTCAAAATCGAACAAGATCGGTAAATCCAGTAGTGTGAAGAATGATTCTTTACCTTTGCGGGGTCGAGAATCTCCAAAAAGCTTGAAGATGAATGAGAAGAAGATCCCGAGGTCGCGAGCCGTCCAAGCATCTAGACTCTAGACGTATCAACACGAGCAGTTGGTTAACCCGAACGGCATCACCACAAACTCGTAATGTTCATATCTGCACCGGAAAGCAATCTTGTAAATGTCTTCATCTTTGATCTTCAATTTATGGTAGCCTGACTTGAGGTCGATCTTAGAGAAGTATTCTGCTCTAGAGATTTGATCAAAGAGCTCATTGATACGTGGTAATGGATACCTGTTTTTGATTGTAAGTTGATTTAGTCACCGATAGTCGATGCAGAGCCTAAGAGATCCATCCTTCTTCTTGACGAATAGGACCGGCGCACCCCAAGGGGATGTGCTTGGTCGAATGAAGCCCTTGTCTAATAATTCCTGAAGTTACTTCTTCAACTCTTTGAGCTCTGTGGGGGACATCTTGTAGAGAGCTATTGAAACAAGTGCTGCTCTAGGAATGAGTTCAATAGTAAAGTTTACTTCCCTTTCGGGTGATAAACTAGGTAGGTTGGATGAGAAGACATCGGGGAACTCGTTGACAATGGGGATTTCTTCTAAGATAATTTCCTTAGACTCGGTAACAATCACGGAAGCAAGGAAAACTTCACAACCTTGCGAGATAAGTTTGCAGGCGTGAAGAGAAGAAATCGAGACAAGGTGCTTCATATACTTTATGCCAAGAAGGGAAAATTTTGGAAGATCTCATTTGTGGATGGAGATTCTCCCTGTTTCGACAATTCATATCAGCGTAGTGATCAACAAGTCAATCAACACCTAAGATGGCATCGTAGCCTTCCATGTCAAGGCATACGAGGTTTGCAGGGAGATTGTAGCCTTCTATTGTTACCTCACTATTAGGGTAGTGGGTTGTAAGTTTAGTTCAAGGACCTAAAGGTGTAGTAATAGCTAGATTCGATGGTAGAGGAATAGGTGAAACTGGTAAAGTTTTTGCAAAAGCAGTAGATATAAAAGAATGAGAAGCACTAGTATCAAATAGCACAAATGCAGGATGTGAATAAATTTGAACGGTACCTTCCATTAGCCCATCATCCTTGGGCACTTCATCATCCATTACGGCATTAAGATGTGCCTACTGTCTACGCCCGCCATTGGAAGATTGTACCTTCATGAGGGGGCAATCGGACATACGATGCTCCCGACTCCCACAATGTAAGGAAGCGCCCAAGCGCTTCCAGCATTCCTTAGCCGAGTGGCCAAATTTTTCACAGAATGAGCAAACTAGCATGACTTGCTTTTCCTCCTCTTCTTTGATCTTCTTGTTCTTGCCGTTGCCGCCATTCCCATTACGGGATCTCCTCTTGTTATCACGGGATTTGTAGGAGCCCGTGATGCAGAACTTCTCTTCTTTTCGTCCGCGCTTGTCAAACCTCCGGCTGGACTCCTCACTTTTACCCTTGAACTTTTTGACCTTCTCCAAGGTCCTTTCACATAAATGAGCCCGTTGGACCATCTCCGTATAAGTATGAATATTTTGGGGTCCAAGTTGAGTAATAAGGATGGGCCTTAAGCCATCCATAAATCGGTTAGCCTTTAATAGATCGGTGCTAACCAGGTGAGGAGCTTATGGAGCCAGACGGGAGAATTGAAGTTCGTACTCCGCCATGGACATCATTCCTTGCCTTAAAAAGGCAAATTTCGCAGCATTTCTCTCCTTAACATGTTTGAAGAAATATTTTACTCGGAAGAGTGTAAGAAACCCATCCCATGTAAGCTGAGCATTTTGAGGTTGTGCTGAGGTGGCCTTCCACCAAGTATGCGCATCCTTGTTTAGTTGAAATGTGGTGAGATGGACCTTCTCTTGGTCGGTGCATTGCATGACCTCAAATATCCGGTTCATCTCATCAATCCAATTTTCAGCCTCGTCGGGGTTAGAGGATCTAGAAAATCATGGAGGATTCATACTCCAAAAGTTCCCGTATAAATTACCCACGCCGACCCTTGCGCCAGCTTGGGCCACAGTCCGAAGGGCCTGGGTAAGACCCGTAACGGTCTGTTGCATCGCTTCTCAATTTGCACGATGAGCCATTGTGAGAATATGGTACCTGAGAAAATAAACAACTAGTTATTTCCTATGGAGTTTTATGAATTTGTCTTAGGTAAATCTTCCTAAATAACTATCTCATCCCGGGCTCTACCCAATTCTCACATAGGTTCAGAAATTTCTTTCCTAATTCATAGGTATGGGTCCTCAAACCTTGGACTTAGCCTATGACATGACATTTTCCTAGGACATACTTATACCTATGCTCTGATACCACCTTAACTATGACGCCCTGAGATTATACAGCGGAAGTAGTTTGAGAACGTGAACAGCCGGCAAGATAAGTCTCAGGCTAGCAAGACATTCGGAGCGCTAACATTCACACATAAAAGAGGAATGCAAAAGGACATATACTCAAAAATTTCACTTTATTGAATAATAATCATAACTCAAGGTTACATCTGACTCTTGACTCTTTTCTAACTCTAGACTCAAGAAAATAAAATTACAATGACATAATTTAATAACTAATAACAAGCTAAGGCTTCGCACTTTCTTCATTCACTCTCGGATCCGCCACTTGAATAGTCCAAATCTGACCTGCTATAATTTCTGAAAAAGATTGAAAAAAAGTAGGGAATGAGCACACTTTCCCAGTAGGTATCTTCGTATCAACATGAAGACAATATTTATGTAATTAACATTTTAGCTCTAGAAGGTAAGATAAATGTGAAATGCACAATAAAACCATAGTAATAGGTAGCAAAGTGTAGATCATAGAGATATGAATGTTAATATAGAATGAGAATTTGATCAAGCAAGAATATAAAATGGCCTTTCATGTAACGAGAATATACTAGCATGTAACTAGAATGTACTTTTCATAACCATAAAGGTCATGCACTAGAAAGTCATGTAACAAGAATGTATAATTTCACGACGTGTCGTGATTTTCACCCGTTTTAAAAAAAAGTACTCCCGTCACAATGCGACGCCGGTGTTCATCATACCTCATGGTTTATAGTATGTTTCTGGCCATCTACCGAGGGGGCTAGTGTTGAGCCCTTGAACACTGTCCGCGCCCGCTCTTGCATCTTCACGTTATAAATCAAGCTACTTCCATGAGAAATAATAATGCAGGCCGATAAGATAAAGTTCAAACAATAGCTTTTTGATACAATATCAAGGTAAGAATGCACCAATTATGAACATGAGAATTCAAGGATGAATTAAGAACAAGGTCATGCTACGGACGGAATCCGGCAGCATAACGGTGCATTCATTATTTCCATAGTCCATTAATAACTTTAATGAATAAGATGTTGGGTTCCAGATAATCAAAGGACCATCTAGGAATAGAATATGATCAACCCTTGCGTCAAAGCTAGGGTTCACAGCAAGACAGAAGAAGGTGGTCAATTCAAGACCTTTTCTTGATAGTAGCAGTCAAATCGAGACTATTTCTTGGAAGTAGTGGTTCGGTAGAGGCCACAATCAAGTGGAGTCGATGCATGAAGGGAAAGAGTTGACACAATAGAGCAATCTAGCATATTACGGTCACGGGAGGGCCGCTACTTGACAGTGGCAGTCACCATATGGTTGCAACTGGCCAGGGTACAGAAAAATGCCGGTGTCATAAGTGCTTTCTAGTTCATTGGACTTTTAGGGTACAACCAGCTCAACGTCCTAGTGAGAATCCCATGCTCGCGGAGACTTACGGCGATCTTGAAACATGATCACCTAGTCCGGTGGAAGGAATATCCAACGGAGAGGATCACAAGTCCAAGAGAGTGTGCCTAAAAGTGCAAGTGTAACTAATGACATTGTACTAGAATACGTGCCATGTACTTAACTAGAAAGACAAAGATGAGAGTGAAACGTGTGAAACAGCGATCAAAACATCAATAGAGCAAGCATGAGAAAACTCTTTAATACAAGACTATATGATTTCTTTGGGCATGAAATTAATATACATGAAAATAATGCTAAACATGCTAACATGAAACAAGACGTAGTAGGAATCATGAACAATAGGAAATATTTTCCAGTTAGGAGAGAGTGCTAGAAATAACAGGGCAAGGCATGGTTTCTATCATTATAGACTAACGATATACATACGTATAAACTGGACACAGAAAATGGGTTGCGGTCATGATAAGGCCGCTATCATCAAACTGCGGTCTATCGGGCGGCCGCTATCTAAATATATCGATCTCTAATGGACCGCCTTCTGCTTGCTCAGACAGAAGGATACAATAATGTCACGTCCCGAGCGCGGAAGATACCCGGAGGCGCGACAATCTATATAGGTCGTTTGTGTCAATCAGGGCAGTAAGATTTCTTTTTTTGACAGGAGTCAGAATGCGCATAATAACTAAGGTTTAAATTTCCAAAAGAATACCAATAGTCCAAGATGACAATTCTTAAAATTAACCAACTGATGATAAACATACATTATTCATATCCAACTACTAGTCCTCAACCCTTAACAAGTTTCGATCAACTAGATTGATATAACTGACATAACTAGAAATACAATGTAAGGGCTTAAGACACAAAAGACACGACTAGCTGACGGTTCAACGATCGATGATTCTATCACTCATCACTCGGTCTCATTCCCATCCGGGTGGTGGTTGCTATCCAAGTTACCTGAAAAATGTTAGAATTGCAACTAGGTGAGCGAATCGCTCAGTAGGAATTACATCTCAAGTTCGAGCAATCTTTAAGTAGTTTACATGTTGCGTGTAATGCATGTATGGCTATGCATGATGATCAAGTCAGAAATTCAGGTATATAGGTATATCTATGCATGATGAATGAGTAAGAGATCAAGAACTGTATGGAGAGAGAGTATCACATGATTTCAAGTATTTGACAAGCAGGATATCAAGAACTTTATAGATGTCGATACAATTTTCCAGGCAAGCAATAATTCATGTTCAAGCAAGTAAGAATCATGTTCAAGCAAGTAAAATTCATGTTCAAGCAAGTAATATCAAGTATGTGTTCTGGAATTGGCTATTTCAATCAAGCAAGTACTTTGCCCTTTTTCGGGTCACGCAAGTCAAGTATTACCCATTCTGGGCCACACAAGTCAAGTCAAGCAAGCAAGTAGTGTCACAAGAGAGTAAGTGTGGAATGTCTCAAGTCAAGCAAGTACTTCGGTACAATGCACCATGATCATTCAACTCCCATGGGCACAAGTACTTTCGGACACTCCTCCCAGGATCAGATCGGGCCCTATATGCATAGCATTTCATATATTTCTTTTGACATCCACTCTCATTTATAGCCAATATGGAATTTCAAGGGTTGACCATTGTAGGATATACACAAGGTAGATTTTTCATGGAATGGAGTTCAAAGACAGATTATGCAGGAAATGAACTAGGGTTATATCGGTATAAGTCATGAGACTAAGCAGGAAATCAGAATGGAATCGGCTGCCACAGTCACTATATCGGTATAAGTCATGAGACTAATCAGGAAATTAGAATGGAATCGGCTGCCACAGTCACTGAATTGGCACCCAGAGGTTAGCCAGTCTTTCAAGAATTGGCACCCTCTAGGAGGGGCGCCCATTCTGTGACACAGACAGGGTCTGGGGCCATCAGGATGAAATTGGCGCCCAGGGGGTAGTCCCTCTTTCAGGCGCCCTTTGGAACGGAATTGGCGCCCCCTCAGAGAGTCTTCATTTAATTGAAGACCCTCTGGAGGGTCACTATTTAAAAAATTGGCGCCCCAGGCTTGGGCGCCAATTCTTCTAGCTATATTTGCACCGGGCATGTACATTTTAAGACTCATAACACTATTCATAATGTCATAGGTTCACGAAATCAGGAAGCAAGGTCATGGGTAGTCAAAGAAAATTATCGGGAGTTCAGAATCATGCTCATGCAGACTTGTTGGGTTTTAGTTTCATAGATATTAATTTTTCTAACGTGGTGTTTATAATTTTTTTGGAAAAGGAATTGGCGCCCCTCTGCAGTGTCTTCATTTAAATGAAGACCCTGCAGAGAGTCTTCAATACTTTCTTCAAATCTGATAAATGGCGCCCCTCTGCAGTGTCTTCATTTAAATGAAGACCATGTAGAGAGTCTTCAATTCTTTCTTCAAATCTGGAAAATGGCGCCCCTTTACAGTGTCTTCATTTAAATGAAGACCCTGCAGAGAGTCTTCAATTCTTTCTTCAAATCTGGTAAATGGTGCCCCTCTACAGTGTCTTCATTTAAATGAAGACTGTGCAGAGAGTCACTATTTGATGTAAATGGCGCCCTGGTCAGGGGCACCCATTCAGTTGGGTCATGCTTCGCACCAGACAAGTACGTTTTGAGATACATGTTATTGTTCATGTTTTCAACGTTTCTCGGAATTAGGAATGAAGGACATGGACAGGTAGAGTAAAATTTCAGGATGTCAGAATCCTACTCATGCATTAATTTTATAGTTTAGTTTCATAGATAATAATTTTCTAAGCGTGAGTGATTATTAATTATGAAACTAACTACTGCGAGAGACAGGTATATCAGGGCTATATAATATGCAAGACGGAATAACTACTGTGAAAACCAATATGTCAGGAACTATATAATATAGAAAATGAAACTAAACTACTTCTAATCATGCTTGTTAACCCTATTTAAGCTACTGGTTAGGCCAGATCTTGAGAAAACCTACCTTTTGACGTGATTACGAGGTACATAATAATAAACAAAGCCACTTCACAGCTTCAAGAGGATCGCATCAGGACGTAGACTGCGGGAAGAAGATGCTCCTTCAGGTCTTCCAAGGTAAAGAAGGGAGATATTCCCTCTTGCAGCAATGAAATAACAGCAGTAGCTTCTGCATGTCTACGGAGGGGTTAGTTATAGAGAAATTCAGTTGACAACTCAAAACCAATTGATTTATTGCTTTGCGGGTTCGTTGCCAGCGAAGTGAGGCTATTTTTGTTGCACACACTTCTAGAAGAACAGCTGGAGGATACTAAAGGAATTGGTGCCCTTGTACAGGGGCGCCCATTAGCTGGGTGCCCATTGTAAGTGGAATTGGCACCCTTGCATTAGGGCGCCCATTCCTATTGTTTAGGAAAGAGGCTGGGCCCTCTTCACGTGTTAGTCTTTCAGATGCATATATATATATATATATATATATGAATACATATAATGATGGGTGGCCCCTGAATGAATTAGCGCCCATGTATAGGGGCTCTAATTTGTAAATGGCACCCTGGTAAGGGGCGCCCTTTCCCTTTGGTTTGAAAAAGAGAAACCCCCAATACGTACTATCCATGTGTTGGCATTTAAGTGATGTTGGGGCCTCTTAAATGTATGTATATCTATATAGTGGCCCTCATAAGGTATGTTTATTTTTATAAGGCCTTCAAGTAGGATTATTTATTTTGGAAAAGTTCAACTTTCACTATCATTTCTATCCGGGGTGCTACAAATAATACATGCAGGCCTATTCTAGGGCAATAACTCATGGAAAACATGCTTAGCAGGTAGATAAGGCATGATAGAATAACAATAACTCATGGAGATGCATGGGTTGCATATTTTAAGCCAAGTTATCATCTTTTCTTCTTAAGATGCAGGGATATGCATGGAGGGATAAGTTGAAAGTGCAGTCTAGATAAAACGTCAAATACGACATGTATAGAGCATGCAATTCCATGAAATCAGAGGGCTTTTAATCCTAATCCATTGTTTAAGCCTTTTCATGAGATAACATACCTCTGTATTGGGCTCTAAACTTCGAATTTGTTGCTGGAAGGATATCCAAGTTCCTGCACGTCCTGTGTGGAACCTTTAACTTCCAGATGCTCTAACTCTTTATCCTCTCTTCCTAAATTCATGAAATTTGGAGGGTGACGAGAAGATATATAGAGGAACAACTTATTCTAAAGGATGAACTTAAAAATACCTTGATTTGGGTCCTTAACCTCCGGATCTTCACTAGCAAAATACGTCCGTTCCTGCATAGTCTGTAGTGAAACCGTAACTTCTGGACGCTCTAGCTCTCTGATTGCTCGACCTCCTATCATGGAATTTGGAGGGGAGTTAGACAATACCAAGGAGAATAGAATCTTCTAACGGTTTACCCTAAGATGACGACGTCTTACCTTTGAAATATGTGAGCCAAAAGTAAGGTTCGCGTAGGTCGATGTTCAAACCTATTTATAGAGTTTGGCCTAGGGCCTAGGATTAGATTGATTTAGGAGTCCTAATATGAAATAAGATCGATCCTCTAGAGTCCTAGACTAAGTTACCACAACATATACTATCGAATTGAAGGGATTAGAATGGGAGAAATCCCATTTTTCCATGCTTCTCAGACTTGCGTTCACGGAACATGGTAGCGGTCTCCCATGGACCATTATCATAAAGTAGCGGTCTTGCGATAGGCTGCTACTATCCAGGGTGCCAGAATTTGAACGGTATTCAAATTCTTTCCTATAATTATCCCTATTTATCTACTAAATTAGGGAATTATCCTAATGACGTTTCTAGGTCTAGGCTTGGGCCTAATAGCCCTAGAAATTGGTCTATGGGCCTAACTTAAGTGGGCTTAGTCCTTTGGTTAATTTTAGGTCTAATTAATTAACCCATAATTTATTTAATAGCCCATTAAGCCTTTTTAAATGCTTAATACTTATATTTAATTCTAAAAAATTCTTAAAATTTTTTGGGCGTTACACCCTCCCCCACTTAAAAAGAATTTGGTCCCCAAATCCATAGCATGGGTTGTGTGGAGAGCATACTTATAATTGAATAGTTTCGAGAATCTCTTGCGCATAGCTTCTTCAGTTTTTCATGTTGCTTCTTGGTCAGTGTTCTTATTCCATCGGAATTTTACCATGGGAATGGTTTTGTTCTGAAATTGACGCACTTCATGATCGATGATTCTGATTTACTTTTGCCTGTATGTCATGTCCTTCTGGATCACCAGATCGTCATGACTTATGACATGGAAAGGATCATAGACATACTTCTTGAGCATAGAAACATGAAATACATTGTGGACTCTAACTAATTGAGGGGGCAAAGCTATCCGATATGCGACCTAGCTAACCCTTTCAAGAATTTCAAAAGGGCCGATGAATCTTGGAGTGAGCTTGCCTTTAATGCCGAATCTTCGAATATCTTGACCTGGAGAAACCTTAAGAAACACGTGGTCTCCCACTTGAAATTCCAGATCTCGCCTTCTATTGTCAGCATATGATTTTTGCCTATCTTGGGCCATATGCAGCCTCTCTCGAATAAGCTTCACCTTCTCGGTAGTATCTCAGATGATTTCAGGGTCTAGAAGTTGTCTTTCCCCAACTTCATTCCAGCATATATGTAATGCCCAGGAAATTTCTAGGAATTTTTTGGGATTAAATATGATTATTAAGCATTTAAAAAGGCTTAATAGACTAATTAAATGAATTAATTGGTAATTAAATCAACTTAAAAGCCCTATATTAACCAAAGGGCTAAGACCAATTCAAATAGGCCCAAAGACCCAATCCTATGGCATTTTGACCCAAGCCCATTACTAGAAATGTAATTTGGGCAATTTATGGATTTAAAATAGGATACATAGGCAAATTAATGACATAAATTGGAGATAATAAGAAAATCCTAAAAATTTGGAATAAATGCCAAATGGCGGTCTATCACAAGACCACTACCTCATGAAAGCGATCCAGACATGACCGCTAATTCCTTCCGATTCCGTGAATGGAAGAAACGTGAAAAGCTTGGATCTTTGTCATCCAAATCCCTATGGATCGAAGTGTGTAGACATGTAAATATGTCTAGGACTCTTGGGGATCGATCCTACCCCTAATTAGGACTCCTAGATCGATCTAATCTCTTAAACCCTAGCAAACTCTATAAATGGAGCTTAGTTTCAACCTGAGCGAACCATACTTTTGCCTCGTGTTGTTCGACGGTAAGGAGTTGGTATTTCAGGTTGGTTTTTTAGAAATTTTTATTTACCTTAGTTTTATCTAATTCCTCTCCAAATTTCACGTTAGGAGATCAAGCCTTTACGGAGTTAGAAGCCTCAGAAGTCGCTGGTTCGCTGCAACGTGCGCAGGAACAAGTGAGATTTCCTGAAGAAGATCAGTGGATTCGAAACCCTAATCGAGGTATTTAGAAGATCATCCTTTAGAATAATTTGTTGCCCTTTATATCTTCTACCTACCCTCCAAATCTCATGGATTTAGGTCAAGAGGTTAAGGAGAACAAGGGACGAGAAGTTGCTGGTTTTGTAGTGCCCCGAATTTATATAAGTAATTTCTGGATTTATTAATAATTTTCTGGAATTTATTTGGGCTAAATGAATTTATAAATGGATTAACGGGATAATAAGTCATTATAAGGCCCAAATATGCTAATAAGATAACCTAGCATATCTAATTATTATCCAAAAAATTTAAAGATCAGGTCCATTTAGTTTGGCCCATATTCTAGAAGGTTATTAAGCCTATTCTCAGATTTTTTTAAAGATAAACACTACTTAATAAGATAATTTAATAGATAATGGATAAAAGAGTTTTATTAAATTTGAAATTCTGAATACGATGACTGTAACGGTCTATCGTAAGACCGCCACAGCAGTGTAACGCGTCAAGGCTCGACCGTCACAGCCTGCGAGTTCCGTAAGTGAAAGAACTTGCAAAAAGATTGGAACTTGATGTTCCTATCCACAAGAGACCTAATTGTAACAATGTATAAAGACCCTAAGGACTCTTAAAGATTAGGTTTTGATAGATTAAGGACTCTAGAATCGATCTAAATCCTCAAACCCTAGCTAGAACCCTCTAAATAGGACCTAGTTCTGAACTGCGCGACCTCTACTTTTGCTCTCGTGGAATCAAGGTAAGGAGTCATAATCTCGGGTAAGTTCTTTAGAGTAATTTGTTCCAATACTTTAGACTAACTCCTCTCAAAATCTCACATCTTTAGGTCAAGAGGTCGTGGAGTTAGACCCCAAGGAAGTTGCTAGAAAGTCACAGGAAGAAGGGAACTAGGGTTCAATTTTCAAGCTTAAATTGGAAGTTTAAAGCCTAAGTAAAGAGGTAGGTTATCTCATGAACGGCAAAAACAACTTGGTAGGACTATAAACCCTCTGGTTTGATTGAATTTCATGCATAGTAGAGCATCAATTTTATGTTTTACTTGTTCTATGCATCACATGTATCCCTTAGCCCTAATTGAAGAATTAAAACTTGTTATTCATCTATTCAATGATACATATGCATGTAGTTGGCTTATACGTCATTATCAAGTCTAGAAACTCATGGTGTTTTGATTTAGACATGATGTGAGTTGATATATTAGGTTTTTATATCATTTTCTGTTAGCAGACTCGCTGACGCATCATCGTAGGATCGTCACATTCATGTAACGGCCTTATGACAGACCGTCACATGCTCTGTTATATTTGGGTTTCTCTGATGAATCTGACGCATCTAGGCAGGCGCGTTACATAACTGTAACGACTGTTCTCTGACCGTCACAATAACCGTGACACCCTACTTCTAGACCGTTAGAGGCTATGTTCTGCCAACCCTAAGACAGACTAAGACTTGTTTATTTTGCTTATTATTAAGTCTAGTTATCTAAGTTTTAACCGGTTATATGAATTGAAGGTTATTTGAGCATTCATGATAGGTATCGCATGCTTTGGTATCTTATTGTTACTTTAGGTTATGAAGCCAAAACTCTATAGTTTTGTAGTTAGAAATATGATTTTTGAATGATGCATTGCTAGAGTTTTTATCATGATTTCACATCGTTATATGTCTATATATATATATATATATTCTTTCTCTATCAATAGAGTTGTTTCTATAAGTACATGGCACATACTCCGGTGTGTTGACCATTAGTTCACACTTTGCACTAGAGGAACACAATCTTGGACATGAGGACCTCTCTATTGGATATTCCTTCCAATGGACTAGGAAATCTTGTTTCAAGGCCTCCGTAATTCTCCGCGAGCCTGGGATTCCCACTAGGACGCCGAGTTGGTTGTACCATTAAAACCCATTAACTAGAATACACTATCGTTGTTTTCTAGATCTAGTAATGTAACGGCCTTGCATTGGACCGTCAGGCTCACGTAACGGCCCATTGTATGACCGTCACATTCCTCTGAGTCTATTTTTATCTTTCTAGACTCGGATCACTGTAACGGCCCACTACTGGCGCGTTACAGAATGTAACGGCCCAGTAGATGATCGTCACACCGCTTGCATATATTAACCCAAGGTTTGACCCAAGGGTTGATTTCTAAAGTTCTAGATGGACTAATGATAGTCTAGAACTTAGCATAATGATTAAAGAGACTTAATGTAATGAATGAAAGATAAGAGAATGTACCATTATGCTGTCGATTTATTTCCATAAGCATAACATCGTTAAATCTATTTCTTGATCTCATATATTCGAATTGAAGCGTTCATTCATTAATTTTCATTATTTAGAATTGCTATATTCTTGACCATACTTTACTGTTACATGCGTGGAAGTAGCTTAATTTATACATGAAGATGCGATCGAGCACTGATTGTGTTCAAGGGCTCTATGCTAGTCCCCTTGACTGATTGCCGGAAACATACTATTTTATAAACCATGGGGTATGATGCTACTGGCGTCGCATTACGCTGGGAGTACTATTTCTATAAATAAGTGAAGATCCACGACATGACTTGACATTCTTGTACATAACTTTCTTGCTTGATATTCCACAGAAATTCATGAACTATGTACTCAAAAGAGACTAGTGTGATGAATATGTGGCTTGCTCGTACATTCTCGTTACATGCTTGCTCGTGAAAGACCAAATATCATGTTCATGTTATATTTTTGCTAGTTCATTCTTGATCATTCTATCTTACGTGATTATCTTGTTACTTTGATTTAATCGCATGATTGATTCGCATTCGCATGATTTTACCTTATTCTCTAGAGCTAAAATGTTAATTACTTTAATAATGCCTTCATGTTGATGCGAAGATACCTACTGGGTAAGTGTGCTCATTACCTATTTCTAATATTTTTCAGGAGATGGAAATAGTTCGAATTCGGATTCGGGTGATTCAAGTAGCGGGTCCGAGAGCGATTGAATGTTGTTATTACAAGAGTGAAGACTTAGGAAGTTTTATAATGTCTAGATTGAGTCAATGTAATTTTCCTATTTCTTAAGTCTAGTAGAATGAAAGATGATGGAAATTGAATTAATGGTTGTATTCTTGAATATTGATCATTTATGAAATAAAGATGGAGTTTGTTTCAATTCGGTGCAATTACATTTATATGTGTGATTGTCTCGCGCTCTGGTTGTTCTTGCTTGCAAGATGCTTACCATGCCGGCTGTTCGTGCTCCCCGAGAGAGTCTTCCGCTGTAATAAAGGCTCGGGACGTGACAGTTAAATTGGTATCAGAGCCTAAGTCTCAGGACTTAGGAAAAAGAGCCATGTCATTGTTGTGCCCCTTAGGCACAAGCATATGCTATTTTGTTTTGATGATAGCAACATAGTGAGAGTATCACAGTGAGCCAGTCATTGTGTTTAGTGTACATGCATTTCAGGTGCATGTCTTAGCTTTGCATTCATATAGTCAGTACAGTTAGTGCCACACAAGTCTATACATTGCATATGGTTGTGCATCACTCAAAGTCTATACATCCGTCTGCCTTGCTTCATGCACAAAGTCCATACATCCATAGCAAGTCTGCACATTCCTTTTTAGCAAGTCTGCACACTGCCTGTAGCATGCACGAACTCAAAGTCTATACATTCCATTGCTGGTGCGAGTAGTTATGTCCATACATGTCTCAAGTCTGTACAGCCTGTGTTTGCAACACAAAGTCTGCACAGCGTCTAGTTGCACGCCACATTCATACAAAGTATGTACATCGAATCGCATGCACATTCCTTGCTATAGAGTCTATACATCGTGTGCTTCTCGCATTTAAAGTCTGTACAGCCCTTGCTTAGCTCACGTCTGTACATCGTCCAGTTGCTCACGACGTCTTGGCTAAGTCTATACATTCCACCGTCTCACTTAGCATCTAAGGTCGTGTGAACATTGCATCGGCTAAGTCTATACAGCCAGCATCTCACTTAGCGTCTTTGTGCATGCACATTTAAAGTCTGTACAGCGTGTGTTCGCAACACAAAGTCTGTACATTGTCTAGACTGCATACACCAAGTCTATTCTTTGCCTTGCAGCATGCACGCACACATAGTCTGCACATTCATAGCTGTTAAGTCCATACACTTGTTGCTGGCAAGTCTATACATCGCATAGCATGCATGTGTTCAAGTCTATACATTGCTACTGAACGCAAGTCTATACATTGGTTGCTGCATTGTATGCACACTCAAAGTCTACACATTGCATGTTAGCATGCTCGCACACACTAAGTCCATACATGAGCAAAGTCTGCACATTACTGTCTTTACCTACGTTCAACGTCTGCACATTATTTATACATTGCACGGAGAGTCTACACATTCGTCTGCATGCCTGAGCATCCATTGTTGTTGTGCATACTTTGATAGATGTAAAGTCTATACCTTGCTATCTGCATTTGTGCACTCTTCGATATAAGTCTATACATTGCCTCATGCACTGCACAAAGTCTGCACATTGTGTGTTGCTATGCTCACACATCATTTGAGTAAGTCTGCACAATGGTGCACGCTGAGTCTGCACATTGTTGCACGCTAAGTCTGCACACTAACAGCATGACAGTGCATTCAACTTTCAATGTGCATAATTCACCATATGCATACTGCATCATATGCCATCAAGTCTATACATTGTCTCGCACACACCCACTAGCAAGTCTGCACATTGGTTGCACATTGCATAAATGAAGTATGTACATGCATTAGTTTTGCATTCACAAAGTCTGAACATGCCATAGTCTTGCATACATGAAGTCTGTACATGCTTCAGCGTTACTTGCATGAATTAAGTCTGTACAGGGTTTTACTGTCTTAAGCTGATACTCCCTTCGACTGACTGACAGGTGCTTATGCTCGAGGAGATCGAGAAGGGCAAGAGATCCAAGAAGCCAGGATCGTGACATGTGTACTGAAGCTTGCTGAAATGCTGCCATGTGGTCAGGCGTTTGGGCGGGAGATGTGGAAGACACACGCCCTTCCTGCTGCTCTATATATATGAAGCCTCTTCCATCAGAAGGAGGCCGATGGTGATAGAAGAGCTCGTGCAGAGGAGAAAAATAACTGAAGTAGAGAAGGAACTGAGGGCCTGCACGATCCTAAGAGAAGAAAAGCAGAGAGAAGAAAAAGAGTGAAGAATAGGAAGAGAAAGAAAAAGAGAGTGATAGATCAGCAGAAGAAGAAGAAGATCAGTAGCCTCTGGATTAAATCCAAGCTACATTACTCCAAGAGCGAGCTATAGTTTTGAGTTTCATTTCCATCTTTCCGTTGCTGTTATTTCCCATTTTGTGTTTTCATTTTAAACCTTTCTTCAAGCTGTTCGTCAGCAGTGCAAGCTGTGATGCACAGCGGCGAGGTGGATACCTCGGACGGGTTAAGCTGTAGTCCCCAGCGGATGGCAAGCTGTAATGCCTAGCGGTTGTAGGCAAGCTGTGATGCCTAGCGGTTCAAGCTGTGAGTCAGCGGAATCCACACTCTGGTTTGAGTGTGGGGTGGATGTAAGTCTGGAGGACCGAACCACCTAAAAATCCTCTGTTCAGTGGTTTGATTTCTTATATGCTTCCGCTAGATGAATGCATAGGGACGATATGTTTTGATTGCACACTGTGTGTTTGATTGTGGTATCAAGAGTCCTTTGACAGGATTAGATCTGAAGTTTAATTCATTCCTTTAGGCGTTAATTCTTCAGTTGTGAGCATTAGATTTTAATTGGGAGAAATTTTTTAAGGATAGATTCATTCACCCCCCTCTGAATACATAGCACCGAACCCAACACTTGGTATCAGAGCGGGTGTCTGCATAGAGGGTCCAACGACCTGCAGATCCGATCTTGCAGTATTCGGTGCTTTTTTCGCTTCTAGTACATTTCTTGTCAATTGTTCTGTGTGCTGAATCTGTTTGTCATCTGTCCAAATGGCTCGTCCTCCGGTTTATGATGGTTCTAACCTCAATAGTTGGCTAGGAGGCCTATGTGTGTACGTAGACTCCATTGATCCCAAACTATGGAGTCTACTATCTAAAGGCCCACATCAATTACCTCATGATGAGACCAAGTGGTCTAGAGAGGATAGAATAAAGAACCGTGACAATGTCATAATTCTTAATATCTTGAGAGCTGCGATTAATACTGATATATATCCTTTTGCTCTCAGGTGCACTTCTGGAAAGGAGATATATGACAGAGTCATTTCTGCTCATAACGAACATGAGGATAGCTGCATGATGGCAAACCCGGGAAATGATGATGAGGAAGCCTCATCCAAGGTAAATTCTGAATCTGAATCTGAAGAAATCTCGATTGATGAATTACGGAATATAAATGAGGAACTTTCTAATAGATGTGAAAAATTAAAATTTGAGAATAAAAGGTTGAAAAAGAAATGTGATCAGATAAATTTGAAAGCTCCCTGTGAAAATTGTTCTAAACTGAAAGAATCTTTTGATGCATGTTTGATGGATGTTTGCAAACATAAGGAGCCGAATAATTTAATGAAAATTGAAAATGATGAACTTACTGCCAAGATTTCTGAACTAGAAGATAAGCTGAATTCATTAGGAAATGATCAAATCCTAACTAATGAACGGGTTCAGAATGAGCAAATAAGAAAGGAGAATGAAGAGCTGAAGGTTCTAAATACTGAAATGTCTGAGAGACTCTTAATGCTAGAAAAAGGGAAGAGTTATTTTGAAAATGAGTGTGAGAGAGTGAGTACATTAATAGAAGAGATTGATAGCTACAAAGCTATTAATGTAATACTCAATGAAAAGATCACAAACTCTGAAATGCTCATTTCTTCTCTCAAAAATGAAATCACTGAACTGAACAAATCTCTATATGAGTCTTTTAAGAATAAAGAAAATCTGAAGGCCGCATCTAAGAAGAAAGTCTCTGATGGAGGCAGTAAGCAAGAAGAGAGAAAAAGACTGTACACAACCTTTGTGCGTTGCTCTGAGTTAGCTAGCACTTCAGCTTCTTATTCAAATATGCCTGCTAATCAAGAGAATGAGAAAATAAAACAGAAAAGGAAAGTATTGAAAAATAATGATAACAATCAGTATGCTAAGAAAGTGCAGGCCAACAAATCTACTGTCAAGAATGTCAAATATTTTTACTGTGGAAAGTTTGGTCATGAGATGGTTGATTGTTTTATCATGAAGAAGGATGAATTGAAATCTGATAGAATTCATGCTAGGAATTCTAATATGAAGAAACCCTCTTCTGTTCAAACCAAAAGGCCTCAATGCTTTTATTGTCATAAAATAGGTCATCTCATGCGTGAATGTAGGCTTATGGAAATAGATGACATGTCTGCTGTTAGAATGCATGATAAACTGTTCTATGCTAAAAATCATGCATCTTATAAAAAAAAGCTTCAATGTTTTCATTGTGGCAAATTGGGCCATATTGTTGCAAATTGCTGGCATGCTCAGGGAAAGAAATTTAATTCTGAAATTGTCAAATTCCCTGTAAATAGAAACGCTTATAGAAACAAATCTATTTTTAAAGAAAAATCCATTGCATGTTTCAAATGTGAAAAATCTGGCCACAGGGCTGCAACATGTTGGGTGGCAGGATATCAAAACCAGACTGATTTTGGTAAACATAATTTTAATTTTGGTAACAAAAATTTTCATGCATATACATTTAGAACTCCTGCTCATAGGAATGTGCACAAAATAAATTTCAGAACTGCTGCATCATGCCACTACTGTGGTCAGATAGGTCATTCATTGAATGATTGCCATGTGATGAGAATTGATGACCTTCATGCACAGAAATTGGCTACCATACCTGCTAGATATGTCACTGTCATGTCAAGACCCAAGACATCTTGGGTGCCTATTTGTGCAAAATAGTTTGCTAACTTGCAGGTGTGCCTTGGTGGGAGAAATAAAAGGGGTTGAATTAACCAAGGCACTCAAGAATGAAAACCCCATGATTACACCATTCAGGTCAGTTCTAAAACTATGTGTTTTAAATCTCATCATCTGATATTGTGAGTCAAAAAGGGTAAATTTCTTGTTGAATTGTTTGCTTGACTTCTGATGTCTTCTTCTTGTCTAGCTGATCAGTCTGCATTCCAGACTCAGCTACTGAATTTAATTCTGCACAAATCTGATGCTCTTCTCTTTGCCAGTTTTTGCACTGTGTACATAAGATGCTAGATGCACTGTACAATCATTTTTGTAGTTGATGCATACTTTGCACTGAGTTTGAATGATTCAGTTAATGCATATAGTCAATGCATGTGTCTAATGTCTGCATATATCATTTGCATGACTATCAAGGAAGTCTTTCAATGCATATAGAACTGTTTTGCACTGCATCTCTTTGCATAACCCTGGTATATTAAATGGTAAGTTACTAAAAGGTAGGGAAATCTACCTGGAGGTTCTTGCTATGTGTGAGATGGTCCTTGAGACCAGGTTCTCCGTCAAGTACCAAGGGTCAAGTCTTCATATAGAGCAGTGTACTGCATATCATTAAATTTGAAAAATCTGAAAAAGGATAAAATGTTCATGACTTGGATGCATAAACTTGAAATGATTGCATACTTGCTTTATGTATCATTGTTGCATAGTCTGCACTTAATCAGTTGAAAGCATTGCATAGCATAATTGTTGCATCTTGGTGTCTGGGGGAGTTGAGAGTTAAGTTCAGTACATTGAATCTTTTTCACTCCTCTTAGTCCCCACTCAATTCATTCATATTCTTTGACATCAGATGCTCTTGGATCTTAATGATTATTGCTATCATTTCCCTATCACCTTCACTGAACAACATTATTGCTTCTGGTTTAGTACATTGAGCTGTGGTTATTGCAATTGTTCATTTATAAGAATCACACTTGCAAATTGAAAGGAACCAAAGGTTTAAATTTTATAAATTGAAGAGTTAAGTGTTTGCACTTTAGAACTTGAGATAAAAGAAAACCTTTATAACTCTTAATCTCTGTCTCATGGTTAGAATAGAAAAAGTTTTTTTTAATGCCTGAATGTGTTAAACTGGAAATGTTTAGAAAAGGTGAATAAGAGTGTGTATTATTTTTAAACAATCACTCTAAAAGAAATCAGGACAGCAGTAAATAAGATCATCAATGTAATGAGCTGAATACAGTGACAGAGCAATGGCTGAATTACACAAAGAAACTGTGATCTCCTCCAAAGAAGCAGGAGAATTCATAAGTCATGAAGTGCTTCAGACTACCTCTGTTCATAGGGTCAAATCTATAGGGGGAGTCTTCACCAAGTAACTGGGGGTACTGGTCTCTGATCAAGGTGCACTCTTAATGTCAAAGGTGAAAATTGTTCCTTGTAGGTCTTGATCCGAAATAGATCTAGTAGTTTATGCCTAGTAACTGGGGGTATCTGCCTCTGATCAAGGTGTACACCTAATGTCAACAGCATAAATGCCACTGGTCTATTCACTTAGTTCAGTTTCTGAAAAATTAAAAAGTGAAAAACAAACTATTGTAACCCTTTGAAATCAAAAGTCATTGAGTGAAAATTATTTTTTTTTCAATACATATTCAAGTTGCCTTTCTCGAACTTTCATGTTTAATCACAAAGGGTATTGTTTCTGACTGGGTTTAAAGTAACACACGGTCCGTAATAGACCGTTCCGAGGGAAATTGAACAGTCTTATATTAAATGTTCTGAATGTTGAACGGTTTACCACAGGCCGCATAAGAAGACGAACGGTCTAATTCAGGCCGCTTAAACTCCTGCCCTCGAATTCTTTAAAAGATGATAAACGGTCCATAAGGGGCCGCGCAATGAGATAGGCGGTCTATCGTAAGACCGTCCAACGGGGCATCCTGCGAACTTGAATGGGACTCTCCTGGAGAGTCCTTAACCCGAGGGCAAACTGCTTCAAACCCATCCAAACCTCATCTTAACCTGCCCTAGACTTATCCAACCCAATCTCAAGAGACCTAGGCTTCCTAACAAGCCCTATAAGTAGGAGGGGGAGCCTAAATTCATGATTCACACATCCTCCTCCTTCTAAGCCTTGAAACCTTTGCTATTCACCACCAAATCACCATGAAGAGGGCCCTAGAGGGGAGTTCCATGGAGGGAGCATCTTTTGAAGGGCCAAAGCCGGCTAGGAAGGAGCGGGAAGTGCTCCAACGACTGACTGCGATCCCGCGACATCTCAGCTCGAGCCCTCTGAGAGAGGTAAGTTAATCATGATTTCGTTCAATTCAATTCTTTCATTTACTTACATACTTTTCTTTCCTCTCTTTTCTTCCATCTCCTTTCTTCCCACCTCAGCTTCTCTCTGGCCCCAGGCGGTATTCCACCTTGAAGTGGTTGGCTCCCATGGTCCGCGCCTTGCCCCTAGGAGTGACGTCTATCCTGAGATCTTGGCACTTACAACCTCTCCTAGTGTTAGGTCAGAACTACCCAAAGCTTTCTCTTGATTGGCACAACATCTCAGCCTTAGTTGAAATTTGGCATCCTCAAACTCATACATTCATTTTCCCATCATTCGAGGCCAGTATCTTATTGGAGGAGGTAGAGACCTACTTCTCTTTACCCAGGTCCCAGGTGGGAGGGGAAGACTCAGCGTGTCATACCGTTGCCCCTATAGATCCTAGGCTTATCTTGGGAGGGTTCATACCAGATAGCAAGGATGTCCATACTTTCGTAGGCCCACGTCAGATTCACCTTCTTCCTCTTAGCCAGTGGGTAGTGGAGCATTACAAGAACAGGTGTGGGTGGGATGAAGCCATAGCTAAGGCTACGTCCATTTGCTTGTGTGGGGCCATCTTGTTTCCTTCAGTTGACCATGTGCTAGAGATTCCCCTTCTTAGTACCATTAGCGGCCTATGGCAGGGACTTTCCACCTCCCAGGCCATCCTTGCTTACTTGTATGAGGACCTTACTTCAGCAGCCTTAGGAGGTCCCCTGTTTGGTTCTATGATCCTTCTAGAGTGTTGGATGGGTGTTAGGATAAAATTCATCTACAAGGAGGATGTCACTTCAGCTAGCAGAATCTTCGAGAGCCACCCCCTCTTCTTCATAGGTGGCGCGTTCGGATTCTCTCCGCAGGTAGAGTGCAGGACAGTAAAAAAGAAGACCAGGGATGAGTGGCGACTGTACATCAACAGGCTGCCCCTGGATTGGTTCGTGATGCGTCCGGACTTCCTCCGTGATACCACCGTCAGAGTTCCCAGGAGGCCGGGCTTGGACTTGAGGCTCGTGAGCGACACCGCACTGGCGATGTACAGCCCGCACCAGTGCTATCTACAGGTTGGACTACCCCGGACTGTTCTACCAGCACTATCCCATCTTCCTGCACTACAGGCGAGGAGGATCCGTACAGAGGAGGATGAGCAGGTGGTCAGGAGTGCCCTGATCATGTGGGAGGTGAGCAGGGTGCTTGCCCTACCAGTAGAGGTTACAGAGATCCCGACGACGCGCCAGGCCTATGTTAGAGAGCTGAGAGAGATACGTCCCTGCGGGGATGCCTAGCGGAGGACTGAGTGATTTTCTTTTGTTTCATGATGATGTTGGATAGGACTTGTGCTTAGAAAGTTTGATATATGGAATGAATAAAATTGATGATTGGATTGAGTTTGAGCTTTGGGTTTTGGGCTTTGGGTTTTTTCCTTGATGTGATTGCGTAGGTTGGGATAAGACTTTAACAATCACACAGTCACGAGCCAACTGAATTTTTCAGCTTCAACCTGCCCCTGCACACATAAAAATACAAAAAACAGATTAAATCTGTTTTAGGCTTAACCTATAATAAGTTAGGAAATGACCAGTTCTTGATTTTTGGTCAAGGGATAAGCCTTATTAAATAGGCAAATAACAAATGTCAAATGAATGCAATGGATGCTATGAATGCAAATCAAGAAAATCTTTTTTTTTGAAATTTTGAAAATATCTGATTTTTGTTTGGATTTCAAAATATTTGATTTTGTTTTGGATTTTAAACATATTTGATTTTTTTGGACTTTGAAATACTTGATTTTTTGTTTTTGGATTTTGAAATATTTGATTTTTTTGGACTTTGGAATATTTGATTTTTTTTGATTTTGAAAATATTTGATTTTTTTTGGATTTTGAAATATTGATTTTGTTGGATTTTGAAACCAGCTTAGACTTGATGACAGGGAACCTCCTATCTCACCAAGGGCCTCCCAGGCTCAATGTGCAATATAAAGGACCACCCGTGGTCAGTACTGACCTTGCTTTAACGATGCCTCTACCGAGGCTATACCCGGGGTAGGATTCATTCCTTGGAAAATAAAACAGATTTTAACAGAAAAGCTGGCGATAGGTATAGAGATTTTTAGGGCTTGAGTTCTTCTCACAACACCCCCCTTTTTAAAGAATTTGGTCTGTTGTGCCGGGGCTTTGTGTCCATCATCGAACCTACTTCCGCTCTAGGCACGCATACGACCGGGCTCATAACGTCCCGCGGGGAAACTGTACTGCCACTCTTATCGTGACTAGTTTTATTGTTTTGGGGACTTTCAAAGTTTTTTGAGAGCTTCGAGCTTACGAGCTTTTAGCCTTGATTTTTGCCCCTTTTCTTCATTCCTTTCTTTCTTTTCTTTCTTGTTCTTTTGCGGAATAAGGTCATAATGGACTGCCCCTATTTGAGACCTCTTTTATTGGGGGGGTCTAGATCGGTTGTCGCCCCCTTATTCACCCTTTGCCCCTATTTTCAGCCGAGAGAGAAGGAAAAAACAAGGACTTTCACCCTCCCCGAAGCATGGCCAAAGGAGAAACGGTGTTATGCAAAGGAAGGAAACCGACCCACGGGGGTCGTGTAGTGTGTGAAATGCTGAACCGGGGATTTCCTTTCGTGATCAAGTGAAGGCGCACTCCGCCACCAAGTCATTGCTGGTTTGACTCTATGGATAAAAACGTTTTAAATATAGCCAATTCCACGGATTTGATAATTCTTCACCCTCCGCGCTGATTAGACGATACGCATTACCCGGATAGACTTCCTTAATTACAAACAGCCCTTCCCAGTTGGGTTGCAGCTTAGACCTAGGACCTGCTGACCTGATAAATTTACGTTTCAAAATCATGTTACCCACTTTAAATTTTCGTTCGATAACCTTCTTTTGAAAATACCGCGAGACACGCTTTTGATAAACCGAAACATGATTGGCCACGTTAAGCCTCTTCTCGTCTAAAAGTTCCAGTTGGACTAGCAACGCCTCTCGACGCTCGTCGAGATTAAGTTCTTTGTCCAGCTGCACCCTTAGGGAAAGGATCAAGATCTCGTATGGGAGTACTGCCTCCATCCCATAGGTGAGAGCAAAAGGAGTTTGCCCCGTGGGAGTACGGACGGAGGTGCGATAAGCCCATAGAGCTTCTACCAGTTTATCGGCCCAATCAGCGAATTTGTGTGACTCACATGTTTTCTTGATTATTTTAAGAAGGGTTTTCTTCGTGACCTCAGCCTGGCCATTACCTTGGGGGTAGTATGGTGATGAATGATGCAATGATATATTAAACTTCTTACAGAGGTCCCGGAGTTCTTGAGAAACGAATTGAGGCCCGTTGTCGGTGACGATATCACTTGGGACTCCAAACTGCGAGATGATATTCTTCAGGATGAAGTGGCATACTGTGGTGGCTTTGATTTCTGCATAGGCTTCAGCTTCTGCCCACTTGGTGAAGTACTCCGTAGCCGTCAGAATGAAGGACTTCTGCTTGACTGCGGAATTCGGGTCACCGAGAGGTCCGATGATATCAAAGGCCCACATGGAAAATGGCCAAGGAGCAGAAAGAGGATGAAGAGAAGAAGCAGGAGTATGGATCTTGTCAGCATGGAGCTGGCATTGAAGACACCTACGGACATAGGTGGAACAATCTTCTTCTAGGGTTGGCCAGTAATAGCCCTGCCTAAGAATCTTCTTCGTCAACGCCTGCCCATTTACGTGCCCTCCACACTCACTGGAGTGAGCCGCTTCTACTACCTTCCAAGCCTCATCGTCGTCTATACACCTCATTAGAACTCCATTGAGAGCTCGCCTATACAATTCTCCAGCAACAATCGTGTATCTTGCGGCGACTCTTCTAATGGCCTTTCGCTGCTCGGCGTTTGTCGTCTCTGGGAATGAACCATCCCTACAATACTGCTCAATCTCATAGTACCACGGAAATTCTTCTTCTTCTATGATCTCCTCAAGCTCAGTTAACGAAAATTCTCTCACCTCTTCCCTTTCTACCTTCCTTTCCACAGATTTCCTAAGGTTGTCGAACCAGGGATCCTGAAGAGAAGGGGCGTCTAACCGCTGGACCACAATGGTCTCAGTGGCACGACTGAGGGGAAATGAAAGAGAAGAAGCTAGTGATGCCAGGGCATCAGCCAAAATGTTTTGAGAACGAGGAGTGTGAATATAGATAAGCTTCCGGAATTGCCTAGCCAAGAGCGTGACCAGATCTTGATAGAGCTTAAGCCTAGGGTCACGGGTGCGGTAAGTTGACAAAACTTGACGCAGCACCAACTGAGAGTCTCCTATGATGTTAAGGTATCGCGCGCCCAAGAGGTAGGTGTGCTTCAGACCGGCAAGGAGAGCCTCATGCTCGGCTATATTATTCATGGCAGAAAATGAGAGTTGATAAGCGATAGGGATGGTTACCCCTTCCGGAGTAAGGAGAATGGCGCCGATTCCACTGCCCTGGGAATTGAGAGCACCATCGAAATGGAGAGACCAAAAAGGAAGACGAGTGATTATTGCCAAGTGTTCATCAGGGAACTCGTCCTGGATTGCATTAATGCGAGGGATGGGAGAATGAGCGAGGTGCTCAATAATGGCATACCCCTTGATTGCTTTCTGGACGATGAAGGTGATGTCGAACTGGGAAAGAAAGCTCTGCCAGTGAGTTAATCGGCTAGAAAGGATAGGCTTTTCTAAAAGATAACGAATGGGGTCCATTCTAGAGATCAGCCTAACCTCATGGGTAAGAAAATAGTGTTTGAGCTTCTGAGCTACCCACACTAGCACTGCACATGTCTTCTCCATGGTAGTATACTTGGATTCAGCGGGATTAAACAACCTCGAAAGGTAGTATGCTGCCCTTTCCTTTCCTTCATCATCTACCTGAGCCAGGACAGCTCCTAGGGAGTCCTCAATCACAGAAATGTATATGATCAGGGGTTTCCCAAGGACGGGTGGTTGCAGAACTGGGGGATTAGAAAAATAAACCTTAAGCTCCTCATAGGCCTTTTGGCATTGTTCATTCCATTTGAACTTTGCTCCCGCCTTTAACAATTCATAGAATGGGCGGCATCTTTGCGAGTGTTGAGATATAAATCTCCTAATGAATTGTAAACGCCCAATCAAGCCTCGAGTTCAGTGATGTTCTTAGGCGGCGGCATCTCCATAACGGCCTTTGCTTTATTCGGATCGATCTGAATCCCCCATTTACTAACTATAAACCCGAGTAACTTCCCTGATGCAACTCCAAACACGCATTTCTTTGGATTCATCTTCAATTTATATTCCCTATCCCTTTGCAACACTTTGGCTAGAATGGCGGGGTGTTCCTCTTGAGACCTCGACTTTACCAAAATATCATCCACGTAAGCTTCTAAATAGACATGCATCATGTCGTGGAAGATAGCCATCATTGCCCTCTGATAAGTAGCACCTGCATTCTTTAATCCAAATGGCATAACAACATAGCAGTATGTGCCCCAGGGCGTAGTGAACGAGGTCTTCTCTTGATCCTCAGGAGCCAGACGGATTTGGTTATATCCAGAATAACCATCCATAAACAAGAGGGCTTCATATCCAGCTGTGTTATCCACCAATACATCAATGTGAGGAAGCGGGAAATCGTCTTTCGGACATGCCTTATTTAAGTCCCTGAAATCGATACAAATCCGAATTTTACCATCCTTTTTTATTACCGGGACTATGTTTGCCACCCACTGCGGATATAAAACAACTCTAATAAACCTGACTTTATGAAATTTGTTGACTTCTTCCTTTATCCTTAAGGCCATCTATGGGTGGAATCTTCTCTCTTTCTGCTTAACGGGTGTTGCCCCTGGTTTAAGAATCAATCGATGTTCAACCAATGTGGGGTCAAGACCCGACATGTCCTCATAGGACCAGGCAAACGAATCGCTATACTCCCTCAAAACCTTGATGAGCTCCTCTTCAACCTGAGGAGGAAGATTAGCAGAAATAAGTATGGGCCTGGGGTCCTCTTCGGTTCCAAGATTAATTTCCTTAGTGGCTTCATCTACTGCCGAGGACGGTTCGTCAAACCTCTTCAAACCTTGTGCGTACAGATCAGCAGTGTCATCCACATCGCTTTCCTCATCATCAGCTGGGTCCTTCTCATTCACAATTTCATATACCCCTAATCCGTCATTGCTCCACTCCCCATCCAATGCCTCATCTTTTTATAAAACAATTGCGGTCTCTACAAACTCTAGGCACCTAAGGATGGCATGGCATCTCTCGGCCAAATCTTGCAAAAACCTATCAGGGATGGATTTAGGACGACGCATCACAGGGTGCGCTGCAGACGAGGACGGGCTGACTAGACTAGAACTAGACTCTACCCCAACCGACTCCACTAACCTAGGAGACTCTGCACACTGTACATCTAACCTAGGAGATAGGAAATCTACCGGAAAAGGAATAGGGGCCTCATGCCCCTGGGAAGCTGAGCAGAACACAATGTAATCTTCCATTGAAACCTCCGTTTTAAAATTGGCATTTTTTTTGGAGGCCGGAGGATATCACGCAACATGAGGACGGAGGAGGAGGTAGTTGCATGGGGAACAAATCGGGGAAGATGCAATCGAAGAACGGATCGGAGGATCGAAACCACATCTCGTAGAGTTGAGCATTGGGGGGAGGAGGAGTAAACAAGGTTGAAAGATCAATAGGCAGGCAACACATCTCGTGGAGTTGAGCATTGGGGGGAGGAGGAGTAAACAAGGTTGAAAGATCAATAGGCGGGCAGCGCCCGCAAGCACATGGAATAAATAAAATTTCAGGCGGTCTCTCCGTGAAGTACGGGTCGACCAGAATTGGAGGGGAATGGGGGACAAACCCCAATTGTTGGAACAAAGAGGCAAGACGGGACGGGGACAGAGAAAAGGTAGTGATAGAGCTCCCCACTTCCCGTGGTCCCCGGCGGACCAACTGCGTTGGAGAATGCTTCACCAGCTGCATCTCCTTCTCCCTCGGACGGTCTTCTCTTTTACTGAACAACTTTTCAAAACAACTATCAAAATCTTCCATATCACCCACCAACCCCTTCAGCGGCGGCAGTGGGTCAGAATCATCACAGGCAGCGTCAACCTTCACATCAGCACATGGCGGTGGTTGCTTCAGAGTGTCGGGCTGCAGCGGGCCTTTCACAAAATGTTGTTGATAGTACCACGTCAACGGCCCAGAGTCTCCAAGTATTGACATTGCTGAATCATGGTAGCTAAGGCCTCGGCGGCCCATCTTCCTGCCTTTAGGGACGGGCTTGGTCCGTCCCTGTAATTGTGCGCCGAGACCCAGGCCCGGCTGATAACCCAATTTCAGAATCATGTGCCACCCCTTTGAATCTCTTATCTTGGACTTGATCTTGACATTTGTTGGTGCAGTGGCGGCCTTGCGTGACGCATATGCCCATGAATAATTCAAGTCCATTACTGACAAAACTGGCCTATTACTTGGCCACAATGTAGGGAGAACCTTATCTGTAATGGCATCAACAGACTGGACGGTGGAGATGCTTTTCACTTTAACCACCCGGCCCTGGAATGAGAATTTCAGGCATTGATGGGCGGTTGAAGGTACGGCATTTAAACTGTTTATCCATGGACGACCCAGAATAGCTTTGAACATTGGGTCTATGTCCAACACGTAAAACTCCACGTCCATACCAACGGCCCTAGCTCGGCCTGTACAGTCACGACCCCGTGACAAGTACGCCTGGAATTGTCATATGCTGCTATTGTGGTGGGTGTTGGCTTAAGCATATCCTCTGAAATGTTACAGGCACGGAGGGTACTCAATGGACACACGTTTATCGATGCTCCTGTGTCCACAAGGGTAGACTCAACAGCCACTTTATTCAAAGAAATGGTAATACAAAGTGGCATCTGCCGTGCCTCTGGAGGAGCTAGTTCTGACTCAGAAAATGAAATAGAGGGCCCCCTTGTGATGGTTGCCAACACCGTTGGTAAACTGACCACCGCCACATCTTCATTCACCATCACTTTCTGCAAAAAAGTCTTTAAAGCATCCTGATGTAGCGGCGACCTCTTGATCAATTCCAAAACTGAAATCTTGGCCGGCATCCGGTCCAAGTGCTGTAACAATTCGTACTTCATGCCTGGCACGGGGTCTGCATCTTCAGCTGTTGAGGAAGAGGGATGAGGGGTAGGTGCGGGTGCACGAGAAGAAGGGTAAACTTTGTGGAATGGATTCCCGCTCCGAAGGGCGCAATGTGGTGCCGGCACGGCCTGAGATGGACCCCCACCTGGCCCAGTGGGGTAGGTGGAAGGGGTAGAAATGGGGGTGAGGATGGCGGAAGTTGGCCTGATGGGCCCTGGTGAAGGGGAAATGGGCGAGGGGTTAAGTGGAGGGGTGATGATGGAGGGTATGGTGGGTGATGGCGAAAGGACTGGGGGTATGGAGGGGAATGCGGTGGGCCTGATGAGTGATGCAGAGGGAATAATTGGTGGAGTGGTGGTGAGAACGGCGGGCCTGAGAACGGAGGGGATAGCAGGTGTGGGGGAATGGTTATGGTGGAAGGCCAAGAGGTGTGCGGGGGTTTCATCATCAAAAGTCCATCCGGCGTTGGGGGCTGGGTGCTGAACAATGTTCACCTGGGCTGGTGCCGGCGCCGGCGGCTGCTGTTGTTGCTGAGGAGCGGGCTGATGTACTGGCATGGGATTCTGATGGATCCCAAGGTCCTGTTGCTGCTGCTGTTGCTGGGGTTGCTATTGCTGTTGGGGTTGCTGTTGCTGGGGCGCCGCCTGCTGTGGCCTAGCTTGTCTCTGTCTCTGCTTGATGTCCTTGATCAGCTGGTGCATCTGGGCCCAATCAATCTTCTGGCCCTCATGTAAATCATACACCAGATCTCTAAGCTGATAGCACCGCTCTATTGTGTGCTCGGGCTGCCGATGATATATGCAATATCAGGATTGATCGACAGCCGGATTCCAATTCTGACGCTCCGGAGGCAATTGAATATCACCAGTATTCATCAAGGCAGAGAAAATATCAGGCAATGTCTCAGGAAGAGGAGGGTAATGGGTCCTCTTTGGGCTCGGTCGAGCAGGTCCGTAAGCGGCAGGTGGAGGAACATTATGATATTGCGGCGGCCGCTGAGGCTGTTGGGGTGGTGGTGGTTGTTTCGGGTGTTGAGGAACCTGGAAAGTGGGTTGGGGAACTTGTGGAGCGGCGAACTGGGGGTTGCGTGGAGGCTGTGGGAAGCGAGGCGGAGCGGCTTGGTAGGGAATCTGAACAGCCTGGACCTGCTCGTTGATTTGCACTCCCTCAGTGACGGGGCCCTAGGACTTTCTGGCGGTTTTGGGTTTCTTGGCCTCAAATAGTGAATGAATAGGGGAGTCTTTAAACTGTGTCTGTATGAACCGAGCTCTACTGTACAACTGGTGCATATTCGAAATGTCATTCATTGCCAAATTATTTCTGAATGTTGGGGTGGTGTTGGAGATCAACAACTTAACTTTCTCTTCTTCTGGGATTTACCCGGGCACACGTGAGGCCATCTGCCTCTATCGATCCGCATATGTCACAAAATCCTCCTCTGGCTTCATCTTTTCCGCTACCAGGTCGGTGAAGGAATACTTGGGACTGACCCAATCTTGGAACCTCTGAATGAACTTCTCCTTGACTGTCTTGAAATTTTTGGCCTCCTCCATAGGCAAGGTATAGAACCACTCCAAGGTGACCCCTTCCAATGATCGGCGAAATAAGTAAGCCATCAGGCGATCATCATGCTGGAACTGTGCTGACTCGTAAAGAAACTCTCGAACATGAATGAATGGGTTGCCGTTCCCGTCATATTTTCGGTACACGGGGAGCTCGGACTGAGGAGGAAAATGAATGTCCCTGAAGTTAGGAATAGAGACGTCAGCGAAAGATTGCGGGCCAACTCGCTTGTGGAGGAGGTCAATTTGTTGCTGCATAGCAGCCCATTTATCAAGAATTTCCCGTTCCCGGGATGGAGGAGAAGGAGCAGGTCGAGCAGTACCTGGATATGTAGCCAAAGGAAAAGCTGACTGAGGGGGTAGCCCGTAAGATGGGTAATGGGCCAGGGAAGGGCCCACATCCGCATGAGCCAGCTGGGCGGCCCCTGGTTGCAACCGAGTAAAGTCTGCCAGGGCTACAAGGGCCTGCGACGATGGAGAAACAGTGATATAGGGATCAAGGTAAGGAACAGAGGGGATTTGAGACTTCCCCTTATCGAGCGGCTGATGGGCCGAGGTAGAAGCCTGGCCCATTTCCATGCTGGAGTACCGAAGGATCTGAGGACGGGTGGGAGTAAGGTCAATGGGGGCCACAGTGGTGGTCCCAACAACAGAAGATGTAGTGGCAACAGCATTCATGCCACGAGAATGAGCTGAAGTTGGGGCATCGGCCCCCTGCAAGGCCTGCCGAATGAAATGGAGCTGGGTAGAGTCCAGCTGTTGACACCTGGAAAATGAACAAGGGTGGAAGCACAATTGAAAAGAGGGTCTGACCAACAGTGAAAGATCAATGATGAAGCCCGTCCACCATTCACCCGGCTAAAGCCTTTGTCGGCCAAAGCTGATGCCCGGTGCCGATGTCATTCAGACGGCAGCACCGATGAAGCCGCAGTCACTCGACTGATAAGACCTCCAAGCACACTCTGATGAGAAGTCGGAGCCGACAGATGAAGATTACGAAGGCTTTTGGCAAAGACAGGACAAATGAAGAATCCTCTACACAGATTACACACCCGGCCGAAGTCTGTCAGACTGAAGTTGATGTCCGGTCTTGTCACCGTTCGGATGACGATGCCGATGAAACATACCCGGTTTTGTCGTCATTCAGACGACAATACTGATTAAAACCCCAGTTTGTTCACTGATGGAACCTCGAGATGATCTCAACAAAGCTGTGTCACTACTAAAGTGGCCTCTTTCGGTTCTGATAAAAGTCAATACAAAATGACTAAGGGAAGCCAAGGCAATTATGTGGCCTAAAAAAAAGGGCACTAAATGGGCCGGCTGATTGGGCTTCTGACCATGGCGCCGGGAGCTTCCACGAAGGGCCGCTGGACGCGCCAGGAGCTGTGGCTAAGAAGACGGTCGCGCCGACTGCTCTCCACCGAGAACACACGAGAATGAGACCTATATAAACCCCCCCCCCTTTTGAAAGAAAAGGGGATCGAGCGGAGGATCGGAAGCGAGACCATCAATCAAAAAAAAAAGAAGAAGCCAGAGGGAGAGAGAGAGCCTCCTCCGCTGAAAAAGAAAGAGAGAAGAGACCGATTCCCCAGGGAAGAAGCTCCAGGTGGGCATCCGGGGAGGGAGAGGAGTCAATGCTCCGCCCTCCCCCATGGTTTTATTTTTTTCTTATTCATGTAATCCTGCCGAGTTTATCTCGATTTTGATTTTGGATGTAACCGGGATATCCTGATGTCTATTCATCTCCTTCTCCCTCATTCCCTCCGTGCGATTGATGTGAGTTCTGGGGTGATCTGATGATATGAAATGCTCTAATGGCCCGTTTGGGCGTTGGGTGATTGAAACATCTGCCAGCTATCTCTCCGTATGTTGCTATGTCTTTCCTTTACATGTTTTCGTTGTTTTAGCTCGACTGAAGCGCGCCTGATTCTCTAATGGGTCTTCGGATTCAATCGTCTTCAGCAGAATAAGTGTGGCTCTAGTTATACCGATGCCCATGGCCGTTCGGTGTCGCTTGCGGGGAGCCTCCCAGGCTTGCCCCAGGGCCAGAGACAGATTATCTCTTGGCTTCTGGGGCAGTCTGCTATCGATATTGGCAATGCTTTCAATGGCCGCTGCTAGTGATTTTCTATAGTTCTAGATGTTATGGTTTTTGCCTATTGGCACTGTCAAAATCATCCCTGGGTCCAGAGACAGCCATCTCTTGGCTCTCAGGATGATGAAAGACGACATCAAGCTGTCCCCGGACTCTACACGGCAGTGGTGACACGGGTTCTCTGTACCCTGATTTTTCCCTCCCAGTTTCCTCTCTGATCTTGGACTTTCTTTGAAACCTAAGCCAAATCCAGTTGAAACCCGAAGAATTGATTCATTTTGACCTCACTGGGCCTATTTACCTCGGCCTGAATCGTCAAGAAACCCCTGAATCCCTAACAGATCTAAGAACAGGGTACCGTAAAGCCCTGTTCTGATCCCGGCGTCCTCATAGCTCTCGGCCCCGCGTACAGTAAATCAGGTGAATAGCTCTCGGCGCCATCCTTCAGGCGCCGAGAACTGTTCTAACATGGCCGCGCCGGGAGCCCTGCACTCTGACCGTGGCGCCGGGAGTCCTACTCCCTGGTCTCCTCCTCGCTGCGCCGAGGGTCCCCTTCCCTTGGCCATCCCGCCGGGAACCTCCCACTCTGGGCAGTTCCTCTTCACACCGGGAACTCCTGGCCTTTGCTTCAACGCGTCGGAAACCTGCCTCTTTGTTCATGCGCCGGGAGCCTAACCCACCGGCATTCTTCTGGTGCCTTGAGCCATAATGTGCACCTCAGGGACGACAATTAATGGGGATAACCCTCCCCTTTTCTACGAGATTTTCCGGACTCGATCGGCTTTTATAACCTTCCGAGGCAATGGAGCTCCGCCACTGCGTAAGCTTCGTTGACCTCTAGAGGGATATCGGAACAGTGCTGCAGGCATGTGCATGATCAAGGGTCCAATACCCCTCTATTTGGCTTTCACCCCAGCGCTCCGTGGGTGATCGTCTATCATTCCCTGGCAAATGCTGAGTCCGGGGGAGATGCTGTCAAAATTCTCCCAGGACCACGAAGCCTACATTAAACTGCCCCTGGGATTCTGCATGACACTGGTGACAGGGTTTCCCTATGCCTAGGCCTTCCCAAAGTCCTCCCAGATCCTGATGTTCCTATGAAGCCCAAGCCTAATCTAATTCAATTTTGATGCCCTGACCAATTTTTAACCCCAAAGAAACCCCTGCCCTTGGCCTGAATCAATTAAAAACCTAAAACAGAGTATCGTAAGCTCTGTTCTGTTCCCGGCGCCAAAATACCTCTCGGATCAACCTACAGTAAACGCGATGAATAGTTCTCGGCGCCATCCTTCGGGCGCCGAGACCTAATTTTGGCTTCCTGGCCGTCGCGCCGGGAGCCCTGCACTCTGGCCGTCGCGCCGGGAGCCCCGCATGCTGGCCGCGCCGGGAGGTTTCCTCTCCTTCGGCTGAGCGCGCCGGGAGCCACCCCCCTTTGCAGCCGCGTCGCGCCGGGAGCCTTCCTCAGCCCCGTCGCGCCGAGACCCTCTTCTAGCATCTCTTCCTCGCGCCGGGAAGCCTGCGCCGAAGGCCCTCTCCCCTTTGGCTCCTCTTCGTCGCGCCGGGAACCCAAGCCCTCTCGTCATGGCGCCGGGAACCCCCAGCCTTCTTGTTTTGATGCCGGAAGCCCTGGCCCTCCCATTTTTGGGTCGTGCCGAGAGTCTGTGTCCATTCAGAGCGTGCCGAGAGCCCGATCTACCACCCAATGAATTCCAACATCCGAAGTGAACCCACGCAAGGGATATCTGTGGATCACCCGATATGTCCCGGGGATAAAATTGAAGGGGAGTCATAACCCCTATGTTCCACCTAACCGCGACGGATTTACAAATAACCCTTTTGCTCGGGGGGTCTTGCCACTGCATGAATCCCGCTAGCCCTTTCAAAGGGAAAATCACACATTGCCCCCCCCCTAGCCCGTATGTACACGGGTTGGGAGGTTCGGCTTCCCTAGCTCTCGACACTCATCCCGATACTCCGCGGGTGATAGCCTCTTTCCCCCTGGGCATAACCCAGATTAAGAGGAAAGGCCGTCGAAATACTAATCGAAGCTTTAAACCTATATCATGGCCATGGCTTTGCCTTCCCGTGATGAATATCTTCTATCTCCTTGTTTCCACCAAGTATAACTGTTTGGACCGCCAACCACATGATCTAGTCGGTTTCTGTGATTGATGTTATTATCTTACCTGTCTCTCTGGCCCTGGTATGAAGTTTAAAATCAAGCATGTGAATATCCGTTTGCCTCCCAAGGCCTCCTACTTTAGCGTTTAATCAAGGGTTGTCCTTCCTTGGAAGGACGTAATTAACGTCATAACGTTCATGGTATGACGGGCTTCTGGTCCAGACACGATCACTCATAATCGACTGACCAAGTCAGATCGAGCGCACAATGAAATCGTCACACATGTGACTGGCACGCCAATAAATCAATGAATAAACAATAAATAATAAACAAACAAAATAAATAAATAATTATAAATTACGCGTCCACAAGTCTGGCACGCCCGGTGGGACTTAGCCTCCTTTCATCTTTACGCTAAAGTAGTAGGCCCGGCGGGCCCCCCTGAAACCTCTGATTCTGTGTACTTTCCTTATTCTCAGGAATCTACAATGACAGCCGGAATCATGTCCGTTTGCTTCGGCCAACAGCCGATCGACATGCACGTGCGAGAAGGCTACCTGGCAGTACCCCTCGCGTTCGGATCAATGCCGCCCGCCGTCGGGATGCCCAACTGTCTGGGCCTTATCTTCACAGACCTTCTGCAGGTCGATAACAACGAGCAAGGCGCCGCTGCAAGTGCCCTGATAATGGCTGCTGATGAGAAGACTAGCTTACCGGGGAAGACGGCCTCGACAGCCGTCGCCTGCTATGTGCACCATGTTCAAAGGTGGGACGTGGTCTCCACTGCTGCCCAGAAGGGAAAAACAACCAACCGGAGGAGCCGGTATGCCGCTGCTAACCGTCGTCTTTCAAATTCTGGGAAGACAATGATGATGGGCGATGTTAGGGTGAACCTCGACGGTCGCCCCCGAGAGGTCCGGCCGGACAGGATTGTCCCGACCATCCAAATTGACAACAAGTTCCAAGTTCTGGCCACCAGGAAGGCCAATTGGGAAGCTGATGGAAGGAAGTCGCTGGCGCCCAAGCCGGCAAGATACAAACAGGTCTGGCGACCGAAGAAGATGCAGAGCTGGACTCAAGCTCAAGATGAGGAGAAGGTTACCCATGATGCTGTCACCCACTTCAAGGCGGGAAGCCAAAGAGGAGAGGGAAAAGAGACAGGAAATGCTATTGCTGCTCACCCCAGAGTCTGGGGAAGCGGATATGAAAGAAATATTGCAGAAAGAAAACTGACTGCCGTTCGCCCCATGATGAGGAGTAGGAGACCTGAGAAGAAAGAAGACCTTGCTGCCACCCGCCCCAGGGCCGGGGGCAGAAGATGGCAGAGAAAAAACCATGATGTTGCTACCAACTGCTGCCGGAATAGCGATGCGGGAATGCGTGAACCAGCCATGGTTGCCATCCCAAGAAGATCGAGGGCTTGTGCCAGACAGGCCGACATCTTCAGATATTCCAAGGCCGAGCATTTGAATGCTCAGATAACAAGACTGGCCTATCAACAAAGAAGCCAGGAAAGACTGGTGTTCCAACCTGAGCCGCAAAGGCACAACTCTGAAGAGACAAAGCAAGTAGTCCGAGACTACTTCTACTGCCTGGGGAGCTCTGCCCTAGGTCAACGAAGACTATTCCGTGCCTTGGGCACCAAGGATGATGAAGAAGAAGAAACCTTCCAAAAAATGATGATCGGAGCCTCCTCCTCCGATTCAAATGACTATGGAGAAGGCCTCAGGGCCAGATATAATGAAGAAGACCTGCACGGGGAAAAGGACAAAGAAAGAATATCGGTCTTTGACCGGCTCAGATATCCTAGTCAAATAAAAAGAAAGGCCTACAAGCGAAAGGGAAAGATGCAAATCTTCGCCTGCAACATGGCTGGACTGGCCAGGGGGCAAGATACACTACCAACTCAGTCAGATGAATTGCTCAGACTGGCAACTAGACCGGGTCCCGTCACAAGAAGAGGCCAGGCCGCAAAGGATAAAATGAAAGATGAGGATGAAGCTCACAGGATTACCACTATGACAGTTAATGTGGTAACAGCGGAAGATGGAGATAACCCCTTCGTTGATGATGCTGAAGGGACTTCTGAAGATATACAAATCCCATCGACTATGGATCCCATGATCCAGATGATGTTCAGAAGATATCAGCAGGAGATCAGCGCTCTCCGAAGACAGCTCAATGAGAGACAAGAAGCTACATCAGTCTCGAAGCAAGCTGAACCTACAGGGCAGACATCCAGCTCCACAGAAACAACTATCCTGGCTGATAAGGGCAAGACACCGAGCCAACCTGTTCCACAGCAAACAGCAGCTCAGCCCTCTGTGTCCCAGACACAGCCTACCGCGCCCATCTTACGCGCCACTGTGATGACAACTCCTCACAGCCAGCAACAAGCTCACTTCTTCCCAGAAGAGATAGATCCAGCTGTGGCCCACAAGCAGATGATTGAAAGAATTGTGGAAATGAAGCTGTCAGAAAAGACCGGTGGCGACGCGGGTGCCTATGATGTGTACAGAGTACCCTATCCTCCCCAGTATGCTGCCAAGAAACTACCCCCAGGCGTCAGTAAGCCGCCGAAGTTTGAGAAATTTAATGGCCAAGGCTCCCCTAGGGAGCATATAGCCTACTACACTACAATCATGGGCGACCTAGCAGTCGATGAAGCTTATCTGCTCAAGTTCTTTGGCTCATCCCTCACTGGGTTGGCCTTTGAATGGTACTCAAGCTTGCCAGCTGGGTCAGTGGTTGATTGGCCTGATATGCAAAGAAAATTTCGCGACAGATTTCATGTCACGGAAAGGGAAATCACGATAGCAGAATTGTATGCTACCAGGCAGAAACAAGATGAAACTGCATTGGATTACATCAAAAGATGGAGGAACCTAGCCATGAGATGCCGAAGGCCTCCTCATCAGGAAGATGCGGTGCAGATATGCAAGCAGAGCCTCAGGAGGGAGGTGCTAGAAAAAATGATCGGTGCAGATGTCAGAACATTTGACCGACTGAACAATATAGTGGCAGAGGTCGAGACGTTCTTGTCCAAACGTCCGACCGCCAATGTTCTCACTATGCCGAAGGGAAAATCCAATGAACGACGGCCATCACACTCTGAGGCCAACACCGTCGATTTCAGAACCTTCGAGCAACAGAAGGGGAAGAAAGGGGCAGATGAAGTTCCCCCGCTGGCAGATACAGCAGAAAGGAAGGATAAAGTCTCTCTGAGAGACAAGATGAGAAAAGCATATTCCTTTCCAAAGGATAAGACGGCCGCACTGTTCAACTGGGCATACAAGTTCAATAAGGTAACATTGCCTGAACCCAAAAGACCAGCAGATGCAGCAAAGAAAGACGATCCGCTGTTCTGTCCATTCCACCGTGCGCTGGGGCACGCAATTGAAGATTGTTATGTCTTCAAAGATATCATGGAAGGAATGGTCAAGAAAGGTGAGCTGCAGTTGGGAGATTACCAGGTAAAGCCGCCTCATCCACATGAGCCTCCACCCTGGAGAGTGGCTGCCAATATGATCTCAGTCTACCAACAGCTGCCCAAAGAGGCCGTTGAAGAATGCACCAGGAATACCTATGAAGCTTGCTTCCTCACCCCGCAGAAAGATCAGGAAGGATGGCAGATAATACCCATAAAAAGCAAAAAGAAGGAGACTCCTGTAGCCAGTACCAGCGGAGCAGTTATCCGGGGTACTACACCAAGGCCTGAGCCGCCTCCGATAAAATCAATATGGCATACAACTGAGACTGGACCAGTCATCCGGATCCCTACTCACAACCGGAGGAGACAAACTCCCCTCCCTACACATAAAGAAGTAAGCCCTGCAGCCAGGCGTCTGCAGCAATACATTAATGAGCTCGATGAGTACGAGCAGAAGAAGCCCAAGCATCTGCTAATGAAGGACTGTATACTCTGGGAGCAGCTCGAAGAATCAAAAATCAAAGAGCAGCCAGAGACAGAACGAGGAAAAGTAGAGAATGAGCCCTTCTGGGGGCAGGAGCCAGCAAAGTCAAATTCCCAAAAGAAGAAGAAACGGCCCAAATCCAAGAAAGGAAAGAAGGTCACGACAGTACAATGTAACACTCTGTCAGTACTCTTCTCCTTGCCCGGGGAGGATGATGAGCCGGAAGCATCCAACGCTCCGCTAGAGGCTAACCATGCCGAAGCCTCTACCTCGGCCCATGCAACACGTTCTGGGAGAAAATGGGGGCGCCCACCACCAGCCAACCATAACATCATGTTCAGAGGGGAGCAACCCTATCAAATCCCGGAGCCGGAGATTCGAGGTATCCAGGTTCCTCCCCCTGCCAGTCTGTACCAGGACAAAAAGAAGGCAGATGAAGCCCCTTCATTCCTGGAGTTCCTGTCCAGCTTAGAAAATGAGCAGCCGGCTCATACTGCTCCAGACAAAAGCAATAAATGCCAGCAGACAGCGGTTGGAAAGCAGAAACAGCATGAAGAAGATAAGAATGTAACCCTTTAGCAAAAGCAGGGGCAGTCGCTACAGAAGAAGCCTCCCGGGAGACCGATGAAGAAGATAAAATTGGGACTGGGCAGCCAAGGCCACAGGCACCACATGAACCTCCAAGACCCCGATGGGCAGAGGAGATGAGACTGTCTAATGTCCGGGTAGGCAGTCGAGTCATGAAAATGCTGAAGAAGCTCCCTACCAGATTCTCCATCTGGGAAATTCTCTCTCTGAGTGAAGAAGCTCGCCAAGCGATTGTGGATGCCCTGCAGTCCCCGGCACAATGTGAAGCACTCTTGACAGAGGTGAGTACTGGGCCATCAGTCACGTTCACCGAGGATGATATGCTAATCCCAAATTCCGGCCATAACAGACCGCTATATATGAGGGGTTCCCTGAACTGTCAGCCGATAAGCAGAATACTGATAGATCCAGGGGCCGCTGTGAATATTCTCCCATACCGCATCTATCAGAAACATTACTTTGATCTGCAGCTCACCAAGGTCAGAGACATGAAAATTGCAGGATTCAACCAGAAATGTGAAACACCTCTCGGGGTGGCTGATTTCAATCTCACACTGGGCGACCTCACTACAGTGGTACGATTCTATGTAATCGACTCCAACACCACATATAAGGCCCTGCTGGGAAGACCGTGGCTGCACGAATATCAGATAGTGCCATCCACGCTACACCAATGCATAAAATATTGCCATGAAGGAAAAGAGGAAAGGGTGTTTGCAGACCTACATCCCTTCGAAGTGTTCGAGTGCCACATGCTCGATGCGTCCTATTACACCGAGGTGTCACAAAGGGATAAAGGAAAAGAAACTGTGGTCAGCCAAGAAAAGTCGGCGACGAAAGCCAGAAATTGGTCCCCGCCGCCGCCAAAGGGCTACATTAAAAAGCATGGGGTGTCTCACATCTCCTATGCTGGTGATTTTGCTCGGATCACTCCTCCCGGCATACACCCAGATGATACCGAAGAAAAGATGAAAGAAAAATACACACAGGTGGAAGTTCCTCAGGGTCTAGTCAAGCCCATAGCCAGCACAGAATACCAGACAGTGCTGCCCCTAAAGACCATGGAAATCCCTCGCTTTGGCGAACCCCCTATTATATTCTACACCGGGGAGGCAGTCGAAGAAGATGATCAAGACTGCATGGCCCCTGAAGAAGCTGCAAACCTGATGGTACCCATTACGGGCCTGGAGTATACTATCCAACGGGTTTCACAAATGTTCTCCAAGATGCAAATGCCATCGATGCAGCCTGCTGCTCAGAAGAAAGCATTCAAGGAGCTATGGGATCCGCCTCGAGATAGCAAGGAACTGAGGAAGATCACGCAGCACCCGGGACTGGGTTATACCCTGCAAGAATACTATGAAGCCGAGGTGGATGTCATCTCTGCCTTCTACCAGAATGAAGATCCCCCTGAAGTGGGATATGATCAATACCCCTTTGAAGATGAAGAAATTATGTATCAATCCATAACAGACAATGAAGCCCAAGACAACCAGCCGGAGGCAAGGATGTCTGATGAGACTAAGAAGGGTTGGTGCTGGGAGAATCCATCTTGCAAAGAGGATCTGTTCCAGGCCGAAGCACAATTTGATACAGGAACCCCGGATGAAGATCAAGTAGCCAGAGAGCTGCAAGAGTGCCTGGAGTTTGGGCGCATTCTAGAAGAATTCCGAGCTCTACATAATGATGACCTCTCAGGGGAGCCCACATCAGAAGAGCCTCTAAGCATGAAAGACTCCACTTCGAAGTTTTCCGCTGAGCCAGTCGTGTCCGCGGGGCAGACTGAGCAGAATCCGGCCGTATTGGCCTTATACGATGCACCAGCATCTGCTGATGACCAATCTGATGAAACAGAAAATCATGAAAATGAAGGAGATTATATCCCAGGAGGCTTTATTGATTTGCAAGAAGCCCCACCCGAAGTTGAAGACGGAGGCCAAGCCACTGTTGATGAGCTGATAGAAGTGAATCTGGGGTCAGTAGATGAGCCAAGGCCTACGTTCCTCAGTGCATTGCTGGAGCCAGCTGCCAAAGAACAGTATATTCAGTTTCTGAAAGAATTTCGAGACTGCTTCGCGTGGACATATGATGAGATGCCGGGACTGAGTTCTGATGTGGCACAGCATCGATTGGCGATAAACCCAGAGGCAAGCCCTGTGAAGCAGCCTGCCAGGAGAATGCGTCCCGAACTGATAAATCAGATCAACAAAGAAGTCGACAAGCTGATCGATGTGGGCTTTGTTGAAGAAAACCAATATACTACATGGCTGGCCAATATAGTGCCTGTGAAGAAGAAAAATGGGCAGATCAGAATATGTGTAGATTTCAGAGACCTGAATAAGGCTTGCCCGAAAGATGATTTCCCAGTGCCAATCACTGAAGTAATGATCGATGCAACCACTGGCCATGAAGCTCTGTCATTCATGGATGGGTCATCCGGATACAACCAGATCTGGATTGCTGAAGAAGACAGAGTGCATACTGCATTCCGCACCCCGAAGGGGATATTTCACTATAAAAGGATGCCGTTCGGCCTCAAGAATGCCGGCGCTACTTATCAAAGAGCTATGACAAAGATCTTTGATGATTTACTCTTCAAGAAAGTGGAGTGCTACATCGATGACCTGGTGGTGAAAACCGGCAGAAGAGAAGATCATCTGCAAGATCTGAGGATAGTGTTCCAGAGGCTGCGAAGATATGAACTCAAGATGAATCCTATGAAATGTGCCTTCGGCGTGTCCAGTGGAAAATTCCTTGGGTTCATCGTCCGTCATAGGGGCATTGAGATCGACCCATCCAAGATTAAAGCTATCCAGGAGCTCCCTCCACCAAGGAATCTCCACGAGCTGAGATCTCTACAAGGGCGTTTGGCCTACATCCGACGATTCATATCAAATCTGTCGGGGAGATGCCACCCTTTTCACAAGCTCATGATGAAAGATGTACCGTTCCTCTGGGACGATGGCTGTCAGGAAGCTTTTGAGAAGCTGAAAGAATATCTCAAGACCCCTCCAGTGCTGGGGGCACCTATAAAGGGCAAGCCTCTGATACTATACATCGCAGCCACACACTGTTCCCTGGGGGCAATGCTAGCACAGATAAATGAAGAAGGCAAAGAGCAGGCTCTATACTACCTAAGTCGGAGGCTGATTAGAACTGAAGAAAGCTACACCTATATAGAAAAGACATGCTTGGCACTAGTCTTTGCCGTTAAAAAGCTCCGGCACTACATGCTGTCACATGAAATCAGATTGATATCTGCAGCAGATCCGCTCAAATACATATTGACTCAGCCAGTACTGAAAGGCCGATTGGGCAAATGGGCAGTAATTCTGATGGAATTCGATATCACATATATACCCCAGAGGGCAATAAAAGGACAGGCCGTGGCTGATTTCTTCGCAGAGCACCCGGTGCCAGAGATTGATATGTTGGGGACTGAGTTACCCGATGATGAAACATTAGAAGCCTGCCAGGCTCAGTCAACTGTGTGGCAGCTATTCTTTGATGGAGCATCTAGAACAGAGACAGACTCCAATGGAAAGACCAGAATACGGGCCGGGGCCGGTATTGTGCTAAGATCGCCAGAGGGGGAGGTTGTACATACTTCCTGTTCTATAAACAAGCCCTGCACTAATAATGAAGCCGAGTATGAAGCTCTGATAATCGGGTTGCGCATCAGCCTCAACATGGGTATCCAGATGCTTCAGGTATTCGGGGATTCAATGTTGATAATAAAGCAAATCCAAGGTGAGTTCGAAGTGCGAAAGCCAGAGTTGAACCCCTACCACCAAAAGGCTGTGCGCCTCATGGCGAAATTCTATCATATTGAGCTCAAGCATGTGGGCCGTGCACATAATGCCCAGGCTGATGCATTGGCAAAGCTAGCCAGCTCAATAGCAGTCCCACCGGATGAGACACTGAACATTGTTGTTATAAACCGGCGGCAAGTCCCCAGCATGCTAGAAGACTGCCCCGAAGAAAATGAAGTCGCCACGATTAGTACAGAACAGGCATCTGATTGGAGACAGCATTTGCTACAATGGTTTTTACACCAACAGCTGCCGCAGAAAAGAGAAGAAAAGATGAAACTTTTAAGGATCAAAGATTCTTATGAATTCAGAAATGGAACTCTATTCCGAATAATGGCAGATGCACGCAAGAAGATTCTGCTCCGCTGCTTGTCCACTGAGGAAGCTTGGCAAGCGATGAAAGAAATACATGCTGGGACAGCAGGTGCTCACCAAGCTGGCCCTAAGATGAAGATAGAAATCAAGAAGCTGGGCTACTATTGGCCCACCATGTTTGAAGATTGCTGCAAGTTTGCAAAGTCATGTCAGAGATGTCAGGAGCATGCTGTTGTGCCTAGAAGGCCACCTGCCGTTCTGCACCCTACAATCCCTAGCTGGCCGTTTGCACAATGGGGAACTGATGTAGTCGGCCCACTACCGACCTCCTCAGCCGGACATAAGTACATACTGGCAATAACAGATTACTTCTCCCGATGGGCGGAGGCTATAGCATTACGAGAAGTGACTGGTGAGCTGGTTGCCAGATTCATCAAACAGAACATTATCTTCCGGTTTGGGATCCCCAGCCGAATAATATCCGATAATGGAAGTCATTTCAGAAATCAAAAGATCTATCGGCTCGCCGAGAAGTATAAGATCGAGTGGAGGACTTCCACTCCTTACAATCCACAGGCAAATGGATTGGCAGAAGCCTTCAACAAAACGTTATGCGCCTTGTTGGCCAAAGTCGTCAGTTCTAATAAGAAGGACTGGGAAGAAAAGATGTATGAAGCTCTATGGGCATATCGCACTGTCTTCAAGACACCTACAGGGTGCTCGCCATATTCATTGGTATACGGCTCAGAGGCAGTAGTTCCACTGGAGCTGGAAGTCCCGTCACTCAGGGTGGCAATCCAATATGACCTGGCCCGTGGCGAACAAACCAATGCAGAAAGAAGATTACAAGAACTGGCTGAATTGGAAGGGAAGCGCCTCCAAGCTCAGAAGAATATCCAGATGTACCAGGCCCGCATGACCACTGCGTTCAACAAACTCGTAAAAGGACGAGAATTTAAGAAAGGTGACCTCGTCATGGTCAAGAAAAGAGAAGTCATGGCGTCCAACCCAAAAGGAAAGTTAAATCCTAATTGGGAAGGCCCTTATGTGATATATAGGGTCTACGAAGGAGGGGCCTACATGGTTGTTAACCATCGAGGGGAGATTCAATTCTCACCACTCAACGGTAAACACCTAAAGCTGTATCATGCTGCCCAACCAATGTTCCCCGAGTAATCAGGCTAAGAGCTACCCTATTTCCTTGGTCTAGCGGCACTCTGCCCTAACCAAGTCACCCACTTCCTTGGTCTAGCGGCACTCTGTCCTAACCAAGTTACCCTTTTTCGTGGTCTAGCGGCACTCTGCCCTAACCAAGCTACCCTTTCCCTTGGTCTAGCGGCACTCTGCCCTAACCAAGCTACCCTGCTCCCTTGGTCTAGCGGCACTCCGCCCTAACCGAGCTACCCTTTTTCTTGGTCTAGCGGCACTCCGCCCTAACCGAGCTACCCTTTTTCGTGGTCTAGCGGCACTCTGCCCTAACCAAGCTACCCTTTCCCTTGGTCTAGCGGCACTCTGCCCTAACCAAGCTACCCTGCTCCCTTGGTCTAGCGGCACTCCGCCCTAACCGAGCTACCCTTTTTCTTGGTCTAGCGGCACTCCGCCCTAACCGAGCTACCCTTTTTCGTGGTCTAGCGGCACTCTGCCCTAACCAAGCTACCCTTTCCCTTGGTCTAGCGGCACTCTGCCCTAACCAAGCTACCCTTTTTCTTGGTCTAGCGGCACTCCGCCCTAACCAAGCTACCCTTCTTCCTTGGTCTAGCGGCACTCTGCCCTAACCGAGCTACCCTTTTCCTTGGCCTAGCGGCACTCCGCCCTAACCAAGCTACCCTTCTTCCTTGGTCTAGCGGCACTCCGCCCTAGCCGGGCCATCCCTTATCATGATCTGATGACAGCCCGACTTGTTACCCTCCCAAAAAGAGGGGAAGAGAGAATAAAAGAATGAAAATAAATAAAAAATGGGGTTAAAAATAGAGATACCCTACCGGTCTTGTTCAGGCTTTCTGAGCAAGGGCAAAAATGGCTAAAACCCAGCTGTGGTGAAAACCCGAAAGGGCACTGCAGGCAAAATCGGGTACCCCGCCACGTGAAAACCCGGAAGGGCGCGTGGGCAAAAGCAAGAGGGGGCTGGCTCCGGTGAAAACCCGAAAGGGCGCTTGGGCCAGTAATATGGGGACCCTAAAGAAACCTCACCTCCCGTCATGAACTTCTCGTCGATCGGCCGAGACGTTCTCGTCCAATCAACGATCAAACCCGCCCAGTTCATACCCTACGTCTGTCCTGATAAAACCCTCATACCTTGCCAAAATCCCACGATGGTGAAACCTGCTGTTGATTGATTGGCACATTGCCCAATCAGCGATAAAACCTATCCAGTTTAGACCCTACGTCTATCCTGATGAAATCCATGATATCCTTGCATTGGTATAAACCCAATACCGATGATGAAACCCATCTTTAGTCGACAGGGCACCCTGCCCGATCGGTGAAGAAATTTGTTCGGTCTAGACCTTACATCTGTTCCAACTAGAGCTACGAGTCTCGCTATGTCCCACCGTGATGAAATCTGCTGCTGATTAATGGGCACACTCGCCCAAGCAGCAATGAAACCTGTCCGGCTTAGACCTTACGTCTATCCCGATGAAACCCATGAAACCTTTGCATCGATATAAACCCAATACCGATGATGAAACCTCCTGTTGGTCGATGGGCACCCTGCCCGATCAACGACAAAACCAGCCCAGGGTAGACCTTACGTCTGTTCTGATGAAGATTCATAAGATCCTTGCATTGGTATAAACCCAATACCGATGATGAAACCCGTTGCTGATTGATTGGCGCACTGCCCGATCTGTGATGAAACCTACCCAGTCTAGACTTTTCGTCTACTCTGATGAAACCTATATAAAAAAAAAAATCCTTGCATTGGTATAAACCCAATACCGACGATGAAACCCACCTTTGATCAATGGGCACCCTGCCCGATCAACAAAGAAACCCGTCCTATCAAATCTGCATATCCCTTTACGTCCCGCCGTGATGAAACCTACCATTGGTCGATCGGCACCCTGTCCGATCAATGATAAAACCAGCCCAGTGTGGACCTTACGTCCACCCTGATGAAACCTATAAAATCCTTGTGTCGGTATATACTCAATACCGATGATAAGAGCATGCATTAATAAAGCAGCACATCGCCTGATCCGTGCTGAAGTCCCGATTCAGGGAACATATGTGTAAAAAAAAAATATGGGGTTAAAAATAGAGATACCCCGCCAGACTTGTTCGGACATCCCGGATAAGGGCAAAAATGGCCAAAAACCCAGCTGTGGTGAAAACCCGAAAGAGCACCGCAGGCAAAATCGGGTACCCCGCCACGTGAAAACCCGAAAGGGCGCGTGGGCAAAAGCAAGAGGGGGCTGGCTCCGGTGAAAACCCGAAAGGGCACTTGGGTCAGTAATGTGATAATTTAAAAGTTCCATGCCAACCGGCACGCTACCTTTACCTCCCCTTCACTAATGAAGCCTTCCGTCGGTCATCTGGCTCTATTCCCCACCGATGATAAAGCTTTCCCGGGATGGACCTTACGTCTACCCTGATGAAACCTACATGCCCTCTTCAAATGTCCCACCTGCCATAACTTCTACCCAGTCTAGACTTTCCGTCTATTCTGATGAAATCCCTTATGTCACATCCCTGCAAATTGTCTCCCTCATAGCACATGTCGCCAAGAGGGACGTGTGATGATACCAACACAATCCGGTTTAAGCACCTCTTCGGATGCCCGTCACGCAGTGGAGCGAGTTCCCCATCCTTTCTCTGAAGGGGTGGACGCTCTCCTGCTATGTACGAGCCATTCACATGAGGGTCTGCTAAAACCTACTGCCCCACTTCCCGAAGTGATGAAACCACATGATAAGATAAGATGGATACACATGAAGCCAAAAGATCTCTTTTCATTTCATTACGAAGTGAGTACATGAGGGGCCCCGAGGGGACGCTGTGTCACAAACAAAAGATGGGAAGAGAAGAAAGAAAAGAAAAGAAAGTGAAGATAATTCATGGCCGTCGAAAGATATCTTCAAAGGCCAGAAGACCAACATAGGGGGCGGCTCCTAACTCATGAAGGCGCGCTTCCTCCTCCTGAAGCCTCATGGACAGGTCCTGGAAAGACATCACCCGACCCTCCAGTGAAGCCACCTCCTCGGTGGACTGTGGCCGAACAGAAGATAATTGCTGTAGCTCGGCCCGAAGTTCAGTGAGCTCCGCCTCCAAAACGGCTACCCGTTTCTGGATAGCCTCCTCCCGCTGAATAATACTCTGTAGCTCGGCCTGGCGCTCATCAAGTGTCAGCGTTAGCTTTTCCACCTCGGATTTGCATTCCGACCTCTGCAACTTCAACGCCGTCAGCCTGTCAACCATGATTCGTGCTAGGAAGTCTCTCCGATGCACGAATTTCAATAAAAGCAAGACCCGCTGAGCCCATATGTCCAAAGGGCAGCCCATGGCTTGCAGCCCAGCAGTGAGGCGATTGGCGATTTCCTTCAGCTGTAGATATGTCAAGCCAGGCTGAGACTCTACCAGCTGGCGTAACATGTCCAGATGCTGCCAGACAAAGCTGTCAGGAGAAGTAAAGCCGAAAGAAGCAGATGCGACGACTTCGAAAGTCACCTCTCCGTCAATATCTGCCCATAGTCCAATGCCCGCTTGGGAGGACGAAGAAGGCAAATCTGCCGAAAGAGCTAGCCGCTGTCCCTCTGTACCCCCCTGCTGGACTAAAGATTCCTCCTCTGCTGCTGCCTCGGGAGCTACACCTTGAACATCCGCGGGAGGAGAATCAATGAGTAGTGGGGTTATCTCTGCAATGGAAGCTGCACCTTCAGCTGCTCTTTCCGGTGAGGGAGACGGAGGTGCCTTAGATTGTGCAGGCAGGAATTCGGACTCTGTAGCCACTATGGCAGGAATTGTTAACTCGGGCGCAATTAACATCACTGCGGCCGGTATGAAAGCGGAGCTCCTGGCCGGATCTGTTTCGGCTCTAAGATCTGAAACCCTGGCAGGGATGACACTTTCTT